>PVKY010002791.1:0-23981 GCA_004027775.1 Bradypus variegatus | reverse complement strand
AAGCGAGGCAGCAATAAATGTACATGTTACAACCTCATTAAAGATACATACTCATCTTTCTCTCTACACTTACTCTGGGGCTAGATACTGGAACAGCAAGAGATCTTTCAAAGAAAGCCAACTTGGATAACTCCATCGAGATCACTGTGGAAATGCCCATCATGTCAAACTGGGCAATAAGTCCCTGCCTTCTGGCCGGGAAGTACTGTCTGAACCCTTGTGTTTCAAATTAAGAACCATCGATGCTCATTCCTCAGTGTCGCTGTGTTCTGTAGTTGCCTCAAACACTGTATTAGCAACACTGAACCACTGCTCTGAGGGGTTGGCCTGGGCTCCTGCGAGCCTCTGGTCACAATTTTGTCAACCAATCGATAAAAAACCTTGTCTTACGTGTATTTCTGTTTAAAGACATCTTATGTAATATACATATATAGAGAGCTGATTCACCAGCATTGGACTCATGGCTAACAGCACTATAACTCAGGCCTGAACAAAGCTCATCGAACACATGTACTCTGTCCGTAAGGCACATCCCAGCCTTACTGTGCTTAGGGACACTAGACAGCACCTCAGCACTGTGCCTGGGGGCCACTTTAAACAATGAAATCACCAACAAAAGCAGGAAGTAAGAAAACATGGCATTACATAAACTGCAAAAAGGACACTTGTTTATAATAAGAAAGCAGAGACAAGAAAGTAGAGCATCACCTTGTTCAACCTCAGCTGGGCACGCGTACGTTGGGCGGCTCACGTTTTCTGCCACTCTGCTCAGGTCCACAAATGACAGCAAAAGTACCCTGAGTACTGATTTGGGGGTTATAAATACATTTTAGCAAGTGGGTACGTTTTCAAATACAGAGTCCACAAATAATGAGCATCAACTGTTCTCTCTAAAATGAGAAACAAAAACTAGCTTTCTCAGTTATTAGTTTGCATTTTTCAATTCTAGAAGTGACACAGCCTGACAAAAGGCTAACAGTTGAGACAGACATGCTGCTGAGCTTGTTATAATGTTCATCTGTCACTCTCTTTAGAGAGTGACACATCAATACTACTCCACAGGAATCTTTGCTGGGGAGACACAGAACCCCAGCTCTCAGAGGCAGTCTCCCTGCCACAGAAGCAAGTGGGCACTGCGAACAGCCAGGCAGCCAGAAGCCAGGCCCCAGGCACTCCTACCCCACAGGTCCCCTTGTGGAAGCCACTCCTCCCCCCACACACACATCCAACTTGGGGACCCACAGTGTTACAGTACTGTGAAAACACTCATAGCCAGTCCCCTGCGCGTCTTTAAGAAACGGCAACCTGTCACATGTAAATCTCCCTCCTGCCACACATCTCTGGATACACGAGCCTGAGGGCACTGGTGTTCTGGCTCCTGCAGCCTTGGATTAGGCCAGGCCACTCGCCAGGGTCAGCGTGGTTGAGAACACAACAGACTTCTGAGCACTGTCCATAAGTCACAGAAAACATAGCACCCATAGGATATGCCTGAGGTCAGTCAATGCACATTAGGAACCCAACTGCTAGAGTGGGGCTGATTCTTTAAAAACAAAAATAGCTTAGTTCCCTGCCTGGAGGGGTTGACTGAAATGGCTGTCTGAAGAGGTGACGGCTGGCACAGAAATTGCCAATTTGGGGGCTTTCCCTGGCATTGCACTCATTGCTATCAGGCTATCGGGGACAGCAGTTGTGTTCAAGCTATTAGGTGTCTCACCATAGGCTTGCATTTTAAAATAGACCAAATAAAATACTGGCAAAACAATCACAATCAGAAACATGAGAAAAACAGCATTCCACCACTGAATTCCACAGTCTGCACCATCTGCCGGTGTCTTCTGAGTAGCTGGGAGCAGCGGCTGCCTGCAGATCTCTGTGCAGTAGCTTTCACTTAAAAAGACTTCGGACTGCACAACCTTCTCAATATCCTGGTCAATCCCCTTAAAGAAATCTGCCAGTTGGCTGGCCTGGACCCCGGCGCCTGTGGCTGTTCTTTCTGGGTCTGGGAGGTCCTCGAAGGTCACTCTCGTCTCTGAGCATGGATTCAGGAGAGGTTTTAGCTCTCTGTGGGTCTCTGTTAGAATCCCATGGTTTTTCACTGGAATCTTAATAGATTTTAAAGCATATAAGTCTTGTTCTTTGATGAAGTTGTTGACTTTCTTGATATCTGCGACCTAGAGAAGCCAGGAAAAAAAAATCATGAAACATGTTAAGCTCCTTAAAACTAATATCCAAAAATCAGCTCTTAATCTTTTCGGGTGATGGACCTACCCACCCGATTTAAGATTACCTGATGAACACTGGAAAACGACACCTACACTCAAAACTAGTTTAGGCTGAGTAACTGATTTTGGCTCTAAGCCTTAATGTGTATCTTAATAATCAAGTGTTTCTATAGATTGACAAGTCTGAACAACTTAAGAACAGATTTGGAAAGCAGAATTTTTTTCAAGTGTGACCACAACGAAGTGCTTTTAGATGAAACACAATCATGCTACTAAAATGAAAGTTACAGCCCTTAATATTTCTTTTGAGGCAACAGTGCCCCCATCTGGCCAACTTCCCCCTCACATCAGGACCCAGTTCAGGTGGGGCTGTGGACTTGGTTCACTCAGCCACCTCCAGACACACTCAGAGCCTAGTTTGTGGGTATGTTTTGGGAGGTGTGCCCTCACCACCTGTTCACATTTTCTTTCCCAGGGCTCTATGGCATATAAACTTATTTTTAAAATAGTGACCTATAGTTAATTCACTTTGAGAATTTCACAACACTTCTTACAATTAGAAACAGGTAGGGAATCACAAATCAAGTTGGAAGCTATAGATTGAGATGTTCTATTCCAGTGTTAGGTATTCAAGGAGAAAGGAACACATACCACTATGAGTTTTACCAAGTTTTATAAAGTTCATCACAAGCTCTTCTCATAACAGCATGCTAACTTCTGACCTCAAGATTTAAGTTGGGGGGGAATGTCAGCCTAAAGGTAAATTTTCCCAGAAGCTAATTTTGAAAACTCATCTAACAACATCAGGGGTGGCTTCTAATGTTTTAACTCCTAAGTCCACTTAATCTAGAGCATAAATAAAGCCTTAGTCAAACAACTGCTTTTACCCTTTAATTCAACTGGAGTGGGGGGCATTTTTAATTTATTACGTCCTGAAACTAACTAATGCATGAGAGGCTCGAGAACTATTTGTCTCTGCCTCTGATAAACTAATAGCAAATTATTTACTTCAAATAGGAAATGTGATCATTTAGAGAAGGCACTCTATTTTTCTTCACTGATTTATTAGACATCAACATTCCAAAAAAGCCTATCACATCTATTCAGGGCTTTGGAGGTTGGATTCGCTTTTCAACTTTTGCCCCATAAAGAACACACTATGTCCACAAAAGCTGATCATGAAAGTCAAGAGTACAGTATAAAGTCTGCTCTGCATCACAGGAGACTGACCTGGTTATTTCCCTGGGAGAGAACATAACACCCACACAGTGTGTTTAGCCATTCGGACCTTGTTAGATAAATGACAGACAGACACTTTAAGGAAGAAAAGATTTCTTTTAATAAGTAGCTTATACAGCCTTAGAGAAGGCCGGCAAAATTTGTAACACAATGTTAACAAAATGAAATAAATAGTTTCAATCTAGGAGAGAATGCAGGAATTCTGTAAACATTTTCCTACTTACTTTGCCATTGTTAATCATTCTGAATGCTAAAAACATAATTAAAAAGAAAAACAGAGTTATACAGATACACAGCATACAAAGACAGGATCATGCAATTTTAAAAGACGGAAGGTAAAACTTTACCAAATAAGCTAGCAACAAGAAAAGCTCAGAAAAATTAAAGTAGCAAGAAAAATAAGCTCACCAAAGAAATCTTGGATAAATTCTGCCTGGCATCTCCAGTCCCCTTAGGTCTTAAGTACAATGTGCTCCAAAGAAAATTAGTTTCAGAACTTCAATTTGGAGGGGTGGAGTGGGAAGTGACCCTCATTCCCCAAGACCCAAGGGGGTTCAGAACTAAAGGTACTTTACTTCCATCAGCCCCTCTGGCTTCAGCAGGTCTCTCTCAACCACCTGTCCGGGGTGTAAGGAAGGGAGGGCCCCCCCCACCTTTCAATGATTTCCTCTGTGTTCCTATAAACTTCTTCACCTGAGGGGCTTCTTACTTTGCAGCCGTACTGAAGGGCGAGCTTGTTGAGGCTGTCCTCCTGGGCCAGCTCCCTCCGCATCAGCACCACGTCCCCAGCTCGTGGCTGGCCAGAGCGGTGGGCTTCACTCTGGAGTTCCCTGCCCCGGGGCCGCAGCACCACCCGCTGTGACTCTTCTTCAGAGGAGTCCCCCGTGTCCCCGCTGCCATTCCTGAACATGTAAACATGGCTGGTGGGAGTCCTGCAGACCACAGCTGGGCCTTGGAAGGTCTCAGTTAACACTTCCTTCTGCCTCATTTTCTTAACTAGAAACCAAAGAGGAGAGTTAATTCCACATAAAGCATATTCGTTCTTCTGTGGCTATATTAGATTATCAGATTATTCCTTTCCCTAATCATTGTAAATACTCAGCACAAAAAAATCTGCCTATGCTAGCAGCACAGGAAAAGATAGGCAAAAGAAAAACTTTTTTTTTTCAAATGACATACTTTTTGCACAGAACACAGGAATCTTCTATCTTTTCTCCTCATTCTTCGTCCATGGGCTGTATCTCCCCCATATCCACATATGTAGGGAAACAACTTCTATTTATGGTCTCAGAGCACTAAAAAATCATGGGGATACACGATTAATGGGGATACTTACCTCTTACAGGGAGAGGTAAATACTGTATTCCCAGCTTCCTTGCCATGGAGACTCTTAAACTCAGAGCCTCTTTACAAAAAAAATACTTTAGGCATTGGAAAGTATCTTCACTAAGGTCAAATAGGAAGGACACTTGCTTGCTAAGAAGCCGTATAAGACCAAAAATACATATACTAAAATTGAAACAGCCTCAGGTATATAATTCTAAGAAATCCATCCAGTTTCTCACAGATCACCCTGCCTTCACTACACCAGCATGTCTAGTGTTTATTTTCACTGTTAGCCAAGTGCAAAAGCCACAGCATCGTATTTCCCCTCTCCGACTTGTTAGCATGGGAGTCCAGAACTGAAATCGCAAACACGGGGGCTGACAGCCCTAAAAGGCAGTGTGGCTCCCTTGGGGGCCACAGGGCGGCTGCCATTCGGGGAACCCCACCCCAGACGTCCCTCCATCCCCACCCCCGCCCTGGGGAGGCTGGGTCCTCTAGGCCGCCCCGACTCCCCGCCTCCACCCCGCACTCCGTGAAGAGAGCCCCTGCGGCCCGCAGGAGGGGAGGGGAGGCGTCCGGCTCTCCTTGGGGGGCCGAGGGGCGCTGAGGAGACTTGGCGGCAGCCCGGGGTCGAGGCCGGACCTTACGGTGCGAGCTCAGGGCTTGCTGGGCGCCCCGGCCGCCCGGGCCTCAAGTTCTCCAAGTCCCTTACGCGCAACGGGTCCTCACGCAGGAGCTAACAAAAAACCTGGCAGAGGCCGGCCCCTGGGTTAGAAGGCGCGGCCCCGTCGTTCCACCTAGGCGCGGCCTCCAATCTGACCTCCAACCCCAGCGTGTCCAGCCGGCCCTCGACGGCGCTTGGGAGGTGGCGGCTCGCCCCCAGGCCAACAAGCGTAGTCAGGCCTGGGGCGCCGCACAGACGCTGCGGGGACCCCCAGGCAAGCCTGCCACCTCTCGCTGCAGGCCGGGGTACCTCGCGTCCAGGTCCCGCCCACCGCCGCCGCCGCCGCCGCGCCTGCCGAATGGCTCCGAAAATCAGCAGGGCCCCCCTGAGGGGCGGGGCCTGAGAGGCAACCAATGAAATCAGTGGTGGGCGGGCACTGGAACACGTCAAGCGACGCTAAGAGGTCAGCACGAGACCGGCCGAGTCCGGGGCGTGGCCAGGGGCGTGTCGGGTCGGCGGCGGGGACCAGCGCCCCAGCCTGAGCTTGGGCGGCTGCTAAGGGCGCGCCGTTGGTTTTTTCTGGCTCCAGGTTTTGCTCCTGCTCCGGGCTGCAGAAGGCTTTGACGCCCACCTCCCAACGGGTACAACTTTCTTTTGAGCCTCAGTTTTCTCACCGGTAAAACAGGTCTTCGACCCGGTCCTGCGTGTGAATGTCGGCGGCCTCTTTACGCGGGAGGAGGCGGGGGTTGTGTTCCGCAAATCCGGAGCCTTTGGGGACTGGGACCGGGACGAGGAGGATAGGAACCATAGAGTCCACGAAGGTGAAACATGAAACCACGACAACACGGGCCATCAACTTACGTAAAATTTATCAAATACCAAACGGTGGAAGACTTCTTAAGCTTAAAAGCGATGGACGAACACTGAGGTGCAGTTAAAACTTCTATCCAAAGAAGGAAGCCAAAATTAAAGAGCAAGCAATAATATAAGGAAAACAGATGCGCCTGAACAGGAGAAAGGATTAAAATCTTTAATCCAGGGATACTTCATCAAATGAATTAGAAAGACACGAAGATCCCAGTAGATAAATGAGTGAAGAACAGTAGTAAATAATCAACAAAAGAATACAAATGGTTAACAGGGAGAACAAATTTAAACCTCCCGAACAAGCGAATAAATGCAATTCAAACAAGATTTCAGAAATCTTTCAGTCGCTTTCCATCCCACTTAAAAGCCAAATGCTTTATTGTTGTTTCAGTTGGCTTTAAATTACTTTTTTTATTGTCTAAATCCCCTGTCCCCAATTATCATCTCTGAGTCTGTCTCTCTCTCCAGTGTACTTCTGGGCCCAGACCTAAGAGCTAAGTAAAGGTCTTCTGTACTTTAGAAGGTGCTTGATAAGTACTGGTTGAATAGGTGACTACTAACTGAGAGGAGCCAGGATAAAAAGAGTCCAAACTCCAGTATGTCTGATTCCAGGTCCCAGCTGCCAGCCCCCTTTGGCTGCCCAGCTGTTGTTCTGACTGGAGGCACCAGGCAAGTCTGACAAGTCTGGGGGGTCAGAATTTAAAAGTGGAGTTAATGGTGAAAGGAGTCAGAACACAGTTTGCACACCTGCTTTAATAAAGCCACTCTCTTATCAGTTATGTTTGGTTCATTCATCTTATGTTTATGGAGTTCCTGCAATGGACCAAGCACTGGGGATAGGAGCAGTGTTTGGCAAAGCTGGCAGGCAGTCCCAGAGAGAGATGGGTGAAAAGAAACAAAAAAATACACAGAAAAGATCATTATAGAGTATGCTAAAACTATGAAAGATACAAACTAGGACATGTCTGTGAATAAAAATTACCCAAACCTCGTAAAGGCAAAAGGGTGGCCATGTGCCCTTTCAACATCATAGTGGAGTGTTGTGTGGCTGGTGTGCCCAAGAATTAGCTGATTCTCAAGGGGTTCTCAAAGTGTGGGCCGGGGATCCTGGGCCTCCCTGAGACCCCATCAGGTTGTCTGTGAGGTCAAAACTGTTTTCCTAGTAATGGTAACATTATTTGTCTTTTTCACATTATTCTGTTTTGAATGTACAGTAATTTAGCTCTCATGAAAAGAGTCCTTACTAGGTGCCAGGCAATATATGTGAGCACAACACCCCTAAGAGGAAGATGCTGCTATAACTCCCATTATACAGAGGAAAAACTGCATATGGGAGAAACTTTGAGTTGCCCACCCAATATTTAGTCTCACTTTTTTCCTTAGAAACAGAACCTCAGAATTATTTGTGGCAACAATGTACCAAGCTAAGACTACATTTACCAGCCTTCCTTGCAATGGGGGTACCCATGTGAATAAGTTCCAGAAAATGAGATGTAAGAGGAAAATGTTGGGTGGGACTTCTGGAGATGCTCTTACAAGGGGACATCTGGAAAATCTCTTTAAAATATGTGTGCCCTTTTTCTCTTGCTGCCTGGAATTAAGATGCAGTGGTTGAATCCTACTCAAACTGATCTACAGAGTCAAAGCAATTCCAATCAAAATTCCAACAACCTACTTTGCAGACTTGGAAAAGCTAGTTATCAAATTTATGTGGAAGGGAAAGATGCCTGGAATTGCTAAAAACATTCTCAAAAAGAAAAGCAAAGTAGGAGGACTTACATTTCCCAACTTTGAAGCTTACTATAAACCCACAGTAGTCTAAACAGCATGGTATTAGCACAAAGATAGACATAGTGGTCAAGGGAATCAAATTGAGAATTTAGAAATAGATCCCAAGATCTACAGTGTACTAATTTTTGATAAAGCCCCCAAATCCACTGAACTGGGACCTAACAGTCTCTTCAACAAATTGGGCTGGGAGAACTGGGTATCTGTATCCAAAAGAATGAAAGAGGATCCCTACCTCACACCCTATACAAAAATTAACTCAAAGTGGATCAAAGACTTCAATATAAGAGACAGTACCATTAAACTCCTAGAACATAATGTAGGGAAACATCTTCAAGACCTAGTATTAGGAGGTCACTTCTTAGACCTTACATCCAAAGCACAAGCAACAAAAGAAAAATAGATAATTAGGAACTCCTCAAAATTAAAAGTTTCTGTACCTCAAAGGAATTTGTCAAAAAGGTAAAGAGCAGCCAACTCAATGGGAGAAAATATTTGGAAACCATGTATCTCATAAGAGACTGATATCTTGCATATATAAAGAAATCCTACAACTCAATGACAGTAGTTACAAACAGCCCAATTATAAAATGAGCAAAAGATATGAAAAGATATTTTCTGAAGAGGAAATACAAATGGCTAAAAAACACAGATAAAAATGTTCATATTCACTAGCTATTAGAGAGATGCAAATCAAGACCACAATGAGATACCATCTCACACCAGTAAGAATGGCTGCCAGTAATCAAACAGGAAACTACAAATGCTGGAGAAGATGTGGAGAAATTGGAACTCTTATTCATTACTGGTGAGACTGTATAATGATGAAGCCCCTCTGGAAGATAGTTTGGTGGCTCTTCAGAAAACTAGATAATGAGTTACCCTACAATCCAGCAATTGCAATTCTTAGTATATACCCAGAAGATATGAAAACAGTGACACGAACAGATATTTGCACACCGATGTTCATAGCAGCATTATTCACAATTGTCAAGAAATGGAAACAATCCAAATGCCCCTCAACAGATAAGTGGATAAACAAAATGTAGTATATACACATGAGGGAATTCTAGGCAGCAGTAAGGAGGAATGAGATTGTGAAACATGGATGAACCTTGAAGACATAGTGCTGAGTGAAATAAGCCAGACACAAAAGGAGAGATACTGTATGTTACCACTGATGTGAACTCTGTAGAAAATGTAAAATAAGTGTCTTATAATGTAGAATATAGGGGACTGTTCTAGTTTATTAATGCTGCCAGAATGCAAAACACCAGAAATGAATTGGCTTTTATAATAGGGGGTTTATTTGGTTACACAGTTACAGTCTTAAGGCCATAAAGTGGCCAAGGTAAATACATCAACAATCGGGTACCTTCACTGCAGGATGGCCAATGGTGTCCAGAAAACCTCTGTTAGCTGGGAAGGCACGTGGTGGACATTTGCTCCAAGTTCTGCTTTCAAAGTGGCTTTCTCCCAGGACATTCCTCTCTAGGCTGCAGTTCCTCAAAAATGTCACTCTTAGTTGCTCTTGGGGTGTTTGTCCTCTCCTAGCTTCTCTGGAGCAAGAATCTGCTTTCAACAGCTGTCTTCACACTGTCACTCATCTGCAGCTTCTCTCTCAGCTTCTGTGCATTCTTCAAAGTGTCCCTCTTGGCTGTAGCAAGCTCGCTTCTTCTGTCTGAGCTTATATGGGGCTCCAGTGAACTAATCAAGGCCCATCATGAATGGGCGGGGCCACACCTCCATGGAAATTATCTAATCAGTCATCACCTACAGTTGGATGGGTCACATCTCTGTGGAAACACTCAAAGACTTACAATCTAATCAATACTAATACCATCTTCCCCCAGAAGATTACTTCAAAGAACATGGTGTTTTGGGGGACATAATACATCCAAACCAGCACAGGGACCTAGAGATAGACAGAAGCTAATAAAGGGGGTACAATAATCTAATATGTGCAGATATGATAATGAGGGTGATCATATGGGAATGGTCAGGTGCGACTATGGTTTGTTAATGTGATTATAAGTATCAGTGATGCATTAAAGGTGAACATGTTTGTAAATGGCTGTTTAAAGGCAAGTAACCCACAGAGTAGCACCACAAACCTAAAAAGTGTTAATATGATATAAGGTATGACACTAGTGCAAAGGGTTAACAACAGTGTGGTATGGAAAAACTACCCGTTATGTATTAAAGACTATATTTAACAGGAATATCTTACCAACTCTATACTAATGCTAGGGATGAATAATTAACAGCTGATAAGAGCTCTAGGATGTATTATATTGTGATAATTGTTTAAAGTTGAGAGTGATGATGATTGTACAACAAAGTGAAGATAATGTATTAAAAAAAGATGCAATGGTTGGAGCACCAGTAGCCATCTTGGACCATGAGGCAACATTGAGCTAGAATCCATATGCTATGGATGACAGAGGAGAAAGATGGAAGATGTATGATATTGACATAATAAATGTCCTCATTGTTTAATCTAATGTTAAGCTCTCTATTAGCAGATCAACTGTACTGTATAGAATAGTGTTCCCCCAATCTTTATGTCCACTGGAACTAGTGAATGTGACCTTATTTGGAATAATGGGGTCTTTGAAGATGTAATCAAGTTAAGATGAGGTCATACTGGACTGGGAGGGGGCTAAGTCAGGGAAAGAGACAGAGGCAGAGAAGTGGTTATGCTACCATAATTGGGGTTATGCTACCACAACCCAAGGACTGCCTGCAACCACCAGGATTTGGCAGAGGCAAGGAAGCTTCCTTCCCTAGAGCCATCAAAGGGAGCATGGCCCTGCTGACACTTCAATTTCTGAATTCTGGCTTCTAGAACTGAAAGAATAAATTTCTGTTGTTTTAAGCCAGTTTGTGATCATTTATACAGCATCCCTACGAAACTAAGGCATGAACCAATTTCTAAGTTACATCCTTAGGCATGGCAAGGTTAAGTTACTTGCCCAAGATGTCTTTGCTGGTAAATACAAGAGGCAGGATACACTCCAAAGACTCATTCAAAAGTCCACAGTCAGGAAAGCTGAGCAGAATTCGGTGTTGCTGTCCCTGTTACCCCAATCCAGCTCAGGAGGCAAAAGTTCCCTCAGAGGCATACCCTATTTTACACCTCAGATGCTCAGCCAGGCTAGCTGAGACACAGTTCCTGGGCTCAGGTAAGGCCCATGGGAGGTGTTGGAGCAACATGGCTCACCAACTGAGGTGTGTCAGGGTCACTCCCACCAAGGGGAAACCCACTGCTCTGACCCCAGGAAAGCTGCACTCACACCTCCATAAGCAGCCAGGTCCACTCAGATACCCTAACACTCCTGCCAAGCCTAGGCCATCTTTTCCCTGTGCCTGACCTTTTCCTGTGGGAGACCCAGGAGAGATGGCAGGGAGCAGATGCTAAGTGGCTGACTTTTTTGTTTGTTTGTTTGTTTTTTAATTCAGTTTTATTGAGATATATTCACATACTATACAGTCATCCATGGTGTACAATCAACTGTTCACAGTACCATCATATAGTTATGCATCCATCACCCCGATCTATTTTTGAAAATTTTCCTTACACCAGAAAGAATCTGAATAAGAATAAGAAAAGTAAAAAAGAACACCCAAATCATATGCCCCATCCCACCCTATTTTTCATTTAGTTTTTATCCCCATTTTTCTACTCATCCATCCATACACTGGATAAAGGGAGTGCAATCCACAAGGTTTTCACAACCACGCTGTCACTGCTTGTAATCTACATTGTTATACAGACGTCTTCAAGATTCAAGGCAATTGGGTTGGAGTTTGGTAGTTTCAGGTATTTCCTTCTAGCTATTCCAATACAATAAAACGGAAAAAGTGTTATCTATATGGTGAGTAAGAATGTCCACCAGAGTGACCTCTCAACTCCATTTGAAATCTCTCAGCCAATGGCTTTATTTTGTTTCATTTCGCATCCCCCTTTTGGTGAAGAAGATGTTCTCAATCCCATGATGCTGGGTCCAGATTCATCCCCGGGAGTCATATCTTGTGTTGCCAGGGAGATTTACACCCATGGGAGTCAGGTCCCATGTAAGGGGGAGAGCAGTGAGATCACCTGCCAAGGTGGCTTAGTTAGAGAAACAGGGCCACATCTGAGCAACAAAGAAGCACTCAGAGGAAGACTCTTAGGTGTAATTTTAAGCAGGTTTAATCTCTCCTTTGCGGTAACAAGCTTCATAGGGGCAAGCCCCAAGACAGAGGGCTCAGCATGTCAAACCATGAGCCCCCAGTGTTTGTGAGACATCAGCAACAATCCAGGCGAGGAAGTCTAACACCTCCACATCCTCCCCCAGCTCCTCAGGGAGGCCCTGAATATATATTTTTATTCTCCACCCAAATTACTTTGGGATGTGTTGCTATTTCTCTCTAACCTATTCAAAGTTCCATGTAATTGTGGTATAAGCCAATTTTTAAAATGAGCAAAGTATTTGAATAGATATTTCTTCAAAGAAAACATGCAAACGGCCACATGAAAAGGTGTTCAACATCATTAATCATTAGGGAAAAGAAAAACAAAACCACAATGAGATACCACTTCAACCACAAGGATTACTATAATAAGGCATAAAAAAGGGAAAATAACAATTGTTAATGAGTATGTTGAGAAATTGGAACCCTCATTCACTGCTGATGGGAATGTAAAATGGTTCAGCTACTGTGGAAAACAGTCTGGCAGTTCTTCAAAAAGTGACCCAGCAATTCCACTCTTGGGTATATACCCCAAATAACTGAAAACATATTGTGGTGGTTTGAAGCAGTTATGTACCCCAGAAAAGGCCATGTTCTTTTTTTTTTTAATATTCATTTTATTGAGATATATTCAGATACCATGCAGTCATACAAAACAAATCGTACATTTGATTGTTCACAGTACCATTACATAGTTGTACGTTCTTCACCTAAATCCATCCCTGGCACCTTCATTAGCACACATACAAAAATAACAAGAACAACAACCAAAGTGAAAAAGGACAATCAGAGTAAAAAACAAAAAAAGAGCACTGGGTGCCCTTGTCAATTTGTTTGTTAGTTTCCTTCCCCTATTTTTCTAGGCCATGTTCTTTTAATCTGTTCCTGTTCTTTTAATCTAGACCATGTTCTTTTAACCTATCATGGGTGGGGCCTTTTGGTTAGATTGTTTCAATTGTGATGTGACTCACCTAATTCAAGGTGGGTCTTAATAAGGTGGATAAAAGATAGGAAAAAAAAACCCAGAGCTCAGAGAAAGAAACACCAGGAGAGCATGGAGAGAAAAAACCCAGAGATGCTAAGAGAGGATCCACAGAAGTTCAGAGAGAAGGCCACTGGCACCAGAGGCTGAAAGCAACGAGACCCAGGAGTGAAGGAGCAGCAGCAGCCTTGCTGTCTGACAGAGGAACCCTGGAGGCCAGCACCTGTCTTCAGATTAGGTATCATCCTGTCGATGCCTTAACTAGGACATTTTCATGACCTTAGAACTGTAAATTTGTAAACTAATAAATCCCCATTGTAAAAGCCAACCCATTTCTGGTATATTGCATTCCGGCAGCTTTAGCAAATTGAAAGACGTGTTCACACAAAAACCGGTACGCAATGTTCATAGCAGCATTATTCACAGATGAAGAAACAGCAATTAAAATGAGAAGTTAATGGACTCTCCAAAGTCACATAGCAAGTGAATGCTGTGGCTGGCACTCAAGCCAGGTTCTCTGGGGCTCTGAAACATGATTATACAAGTAATGCACAAATATATTCTTATTATATATATATAAAAAGGCAATCAATATCGTAGAATGGAAAGTAAAGTGTGAAAGTCCCTTTTCCACTTCCACATAGGTTTGTTGCATGTATCAGTTAAGTTTAGGCTCCATTGCATATAACAGAAAACCAAAATAACATTGGCTTAGACATGATGGGATTTTATTTTTCTTCCACGTTAGAGAAGTCTGGACTTAGCATTCCAGGGTTAGCATGGTGGACCCAAGGTCCTAAAGGGTGCAGGCTTCTAACTTTCCACTTGGCCAGGCTCAGTTCATGGCTTCCATCTTTAAGGTCACTGCATGGTCAAATACAATCCCTGGAGCCCCAGCCACATGTCTGCATTCCAGGCAATGAGAAGGAGAAAGGCAAAGGGGCAATGTGTGCTCTTCCCAGCCATCTATCTCCTCTAAAGAGCTTCTCCTAAAGTCCCACCCCCAGCCCCACCTCCAAGACATCAGCTTACTTCTAACTGACCACTGTTTACTCCAAATGGGGGCTGAGAAGTGTAGCTCTGAAGCTGAGTTCCTTGGTTCCTTCCCACCCTCATAATATAAGGGCCAGGTTCATAAAAAGGAAGAACAGATATTAAGAGGAAACCAGACAGATTGGCCACCATGTGAGTACCCTTCCCAATCCTTCTCTGTAAATTTAAATACTCATGTAAGTACATATACAAATATATAGCTTTTTAAAAATAGTTTAATGTGTAAATGGTACCTTATTTTAATTTACATTTTAAAGTTTCCCAATGAGGTTAAACATTGTCTGTCAAATATTTGTTTACTAGTTACTGGGTTTTGTACACAATTAAACTCCTTGCTTATTTAGCCACTTATAGCCTTGATGATTTCCTGATCTAATTGAGTGAGCTGTTCAGATAGATAGACAGAAAGATAGATATTTCTTTCAAGAAGATGTTCTCAATCCCACAATGCCGGGTCCAGATTCACCCCCGGGAGTCATATCCTGCGTTGCCAGGGAGATTTACACCCCTGGGAGTCAGGGCCCATGTAGGGGGGAGGGCAGTGAAATCACCTGCCGAGTGGGCTTAGAGAGAGAGGGCCTAAGTGGCTGACTTTTACTAGAAGCTCCATAACTCCAGTTTGTAGGGAGATGAGAATTTTTATGGCCAAAACCGTTGGAATTTCTCAAGCCCAAATTTCTCATTTTCTAGAGAGAAATTTAAAACCCAGAGGCATGAGGGAACTTGTCCAAGGGTGCACAGCCATGAGGCCCAGTGGAAGAAGCACGGAGCTGGAGCCCAAAGCCAGCTCTGCACTCTCCAGCTGGATGGAGGCCCCTTAGCATGGTTCCCTATTCTAGGGATGGAAAATTCCTGTTGGTGCCTGTTGAGACAGCACAATTATTATTAACACCTCTTCCCTTCTTGTAAGCGTCTGGACACACCATGTGCCTCTCTCTGCAGCAGCCTGCCCACCTGGCCCACGCACTACGTGCACTGCACACATTTCCCCCATTTGCCCCCCACCAGCAGACATTACCAGTTCATCACAGGTCCAGAGAGCTGCCAGGCCTGCACACAATATCCAAGACAGCCATGACCAATCAACCAACATTATCAGGGGAGGTGAAAATGATTTGTCATCTGTACTCATGGTACCTAGTATTTGGTTTCTTAGGTCTTGAGTTTTCTAGTGACTGAAGAAAATCTATTGGTCATTGGGGCTCAGTCTTCAAGCCATAAAATGGGAAGAACAAAATGTCCTGGTGTCCTTCTACTTTTTGTAGAAAGGAGGCCCTTGGCAGAAATATGGCTGTGAGTGTTAAAGCCCATAACTCCAATGAGATTGCCAACTTCAGGAGTTCATGGAAGAAGAAAAAAATTTTAAGAAACATATTGCATTTTGAACAGCAAAAAAAGCATCATTAAAAAGTTAAAGGGCATATGACAAATAGGGTAAAAATATTTGCCAATTTGACATTAGCTATCTTAATAGTCTTAATATATAAAGGGCCATGAGAGTTCAATAAGAAAAAAACAAACACTCCATAGAAAAACTGTCAAATGATGCAAACAATTCACTAAAGAAATACTAATGAATGACCCAATAAACATATAGAAAAAAAGTGTCAGCTTTGCAGCTAGTCAAATAAATGGAAACTCAAATAACTGTAAGAAACTCTTTTTAGCCTACAAAACTAGGAAAAGTCAAACCTAAAAAGATTATATGAAATGTGGCTAGTATGTGTGGGGAAAGGAGAACTCTTTAAAGCCCGGCTCGTGGGAGAGTAAATTGGGACATTTGTATCATTAGCTAGCAATAACTTTCCAAATGAGCATATTCTTTGATTCTGATATACCACATTTAGGAGCTTACCAAGGAAGTAATTAGGACATGTAAAAAGATTTAGCTAAAAGATTGTTCTAAGTGGTGAAAAATGAGGGAGGGGTCAGATTAGGGTGAATTAATATAGCTCATTTATAAAATGGAATAACGTGTGTGCATTTAAAATAATCTTATAGAAGTAGTTACTGACATGGCAAGATGTTTATGGATAAAAAGTATTGCTTAAAAATTGCCAGAAAATGAAGTAAGGAACAAAATACTCCACCTTATCACCCCACATATATCTTTAGTGTTATAAAGCAGAATGCTCAGAATGGTTATTCCAGGGTGATTTTTACTGCTTATTTCTATTTAAAACCATCTTTACTGCACATTTTTACTTGTTATGAGGAGATGTTGCACCTACACAGCGATTTAAACCACAGGTTCTGAAGTCACATATCCAACTTTGAATCCTGTGCGATTCCAAATTCTATGACCCCTGCAACCCTCCGTTTCTGCATCTGTAAAATGGGATTTGCTGCTGTCAGGATAAAATGTCAAGTGTCAGACAAACCCCAACAGACAGTAAACATCCAGGGAGTGTTGTTTATCATTATTATTGAGGAGGAAACAGCAGAAGTCTGAAAGTTATTTTTTCATTAAAAACATACATTTTTGCCCTCACTTAAGTAGCCGGAGGTGATTCAGAAAATATTATTAAAATTAATTTCACCAGTTTCTTTTTTACTTTGTGCTAATGTGGCTACTAGAAAATTTTAAAATTACATCTGGAGCTCACATTACATTTCTCTAGGAAAGCACTGTTCTGAGATCGCCCACTGCCTGTGGGAGACCTGCTTTGTCTGCAGGTCTCCTTGTTCTCTAAGGAGCCCCTCTTCAAATGTGAACATCCAGATCACACGCCTCAGGGCTTGGCCAGGAGGTTGACCTACACAATGGGAGATGATATTTGGAAACCACATATCAGATAAGGGTTTAATATCCCGAATATATAAAGGAATCCTGCATCTCAATAAAAGAGGAGGAGGTTGACAGCTTGGCAGGGACTGGGACCAGGACAGCCGGCCACGGGATGAAAAGGAGGTGGGAAAAATGCTGAAGAGAAGCTTTTAGCACAATGCCCCCCACCGCAGCCCTCCCAGACACCCCAGCCAGGACCTTTGGACCCTGAGATTTGTTGCTCAGCTCCTCCCTGCCCATAGCCCCTGGCAGTGGGGAGTGGGTGGGCACAGGGAATAGTGGGGCTGGTAGGGGCAGGTGCAAAGTCTGCCACCTGAAGACTCAGGGGCCACTGGTGCTAGGGGACGGTCAAGCAGCAAACTGCACCCAGTAATATTTCAGAGAGCGGAGTGTGAATGGGAAACCCAGAAAGAGAAGTCGGAGGTGACAGTGGGCAGCATTGCATGAAGCCTGGGTCTGGGCAGCAATGGAGAGGCGAGGCTAGAGGCGGCAAAGGTACATGAGGAAGGGGCCCCTTGTTCCGGGGGTGGGGGGGGGGGGTGGCTGCCAGGCCCTCAGCCGCACATCCCCCAGAGATGGCTCTTCAGGGTGCCCTCTGGAGACCACCATCATTCACTGTCTCGAGGGACTGTTTGGCTGAAACTCGGTGCTATTGCAGATCAGGGCATGAAACTGCAGCCTTACTAGTACCTCTGGTAATGTGATGCTTTTAGGGACCCCTCCTCAAGTCTGTGGAAGCTTTGATTACACACACACAGCAATGTCCGGAATCCTCAGCTAGATGATTGTCGCCTTGACACAGACTTCAAGCTGCTGTGTCCTCAGCACCAGGTTGCAAACACCTTGTTATTCCCACTGCTTGGAACTCAGAAAGGGTTCAGAGAAATGGTCACATAGTTGATGTGAGTCTGTACTTGGCTAGTGGGTGACATGTGGGCAGAGAGGCTGCTCGGCCGCTTACCCATCCAGTGCTGTTTCCAGCCTTGAACTCTTGCGCGAGCAGCGGGATCTCTGCATCATTTATGGCTTTACCAAGATACTACTAGGGGTATTCACAACGGAGGGGCTCCAGTGCAGGGGCTGGTTCCGCAGAGGACACCGGGGGAACACTGAGATTCGTGGCTGGTGGAAGGTACCTGCACTTTGGCTGGAAGGCAGAGGGGGGAGAGGCGGTGCTACTGCAGCCCCAGGAATGACCAGGAGCTGGCTGAGTGGGAATGAGAACCCGCCAAAGAGGGGAAGCAAATGCTGCAGAGCTACCACGTGAAGCAGGAGAAATGCCCCAGTGTGCCCCAGCGCACCCCGGTCTCCATGCATGAGGCTCCCATTGGCGGAACCCAGCAGGAAGCCGGCTGCCCTGTGAGCCCCTCTGCAAATCAAAGCCAAGAGTGGAGAAGGGCGAGGATCTCAGGGCACATGTGCCCCGGCCCAATACCATCTCCAGAGGTCACCATCGCTATGAAAGAGTGTCGCTATTGTAGGAACTGAACTTCCTGCCCAAGACTCTGCTTGGCTGGTGGAGTCAGGATTCAGCACAAATCCATGCCCATGAGTGCAGGGAAACCACTGCAGAGGTTGCCTTACTGACAGCAGCACAGAAATGCCTTTCCAGATGCCCAAAGGCGGCCCCTTCATCCAGGATGACAGATGTGGCACAGAGAAGGCTGGGTCTCTAGGTCGCTAAGTCAGTCTAACTCCTTTCAGACTTCATGAGCCTTGCCATAGTGTTTGAGTCATCTATTTTCTGGCTCATTGGGATTTTTAGACTAGGCCATAAGCATCTAAATCACCCAGTGGTGCTCAGTTCAGACCTTCTCGTGTCTGTCGGTGACCAAGGCCTCTGCCACCTCTGTCTCCAGGTGTTCCTGAAGAACAGCTTCCTTGAAACCAGCATGGGGACACTTCCCCGTCACCTGGACTCAGCTTGGGGCCATAGATTGGCAGTCGGAGCTATGGCTGTCTCTGCAGTCGAAGATTGCCTCTCAGTCAGTTTGTGTGAGAACAAATACTGTAGTCCCCAACCACTCCATTCACATTCACTTCTTTTTTTACAGCATTATTGGCAATATTTCACCAATCATAAACTTTACCATTCACATTCACCTTTTGAGCTGAACTGCATGTTGCAATTAATAATGAGGGGCAGTTGACATTCTGGTCTCAGTAGGCCAGGTGAATTAATGAGAACTAAGAAAGGTGACAGGGGAGACACACCTGTGGATTTAAATGCATCAAGTTTGATCCTATGGGACGGAACGTGGGAGGACATAAACTTATGATTTTTTGGTTGTAGTTCCATTAAGGGAAACATTTGGAACACTGACTGAAGTTTTCTAGGTTTCATTTAGATTTGATGTGTCTAGTAGACACAGCTTTTACCTGCTTTGTATATGAGGGTCTCAGTATTGGGTAGCCAGTAGTTACAGAGGTTGAGAAAACAGGGTTTCCATTTGAATTCAGGGGTACAAAGAAGTAACCACCTTTTTTCCCTTTTCAATGCTTACAACTGAAGGGACACTCCCATTATAGTCAGTATTTTAGCATCTTAAAATGAGGAATAAGGGACTCACTTCCTAAAGTCTTCAGCAATCTTAAGAACAAGTGTCCATAATCAGTTTTATAAATATTGTTTTTGGCTACTCTCAGCCAAGATACTTAACATGTTTGATTTGGGCTTTCCTCTTTGTTGCCACCATCACCCTAGGATCAGAACCTGAGCCAAAACAGATTATATCCTAATGCCTGCCCTGGAAATGATCCATATTCTGTCAGAGGGAAGAATGTGGGTTCCTCACATCTTAGATTACTAATTCTTGTGAAAGCAGAGAGATCAGCCTTGGTTGGTCTTGAAGGAATGAGAATCTATACTAGAGAGAGAAGAAAGAAAGGAAGGAAGGAAGGATGAGAGGGAAGGAAGGAACTAACATTACAAGGAAAAGACCTGAAGATACTGACATCTGGGATTCCCTCATGAATGGCCCAGCCTCATCACTCTATAACATTTGTTCTCAACCAGGGGTGATTTCACCCCCCATGGGACATTTGGCAATGCCTGGAAACATTTTGGTTGTTATAACTGGGTGCATGTATATGCTACTGGTACCTAGGGATGCTTGCAAATATTGCACAGGACAGTCCCCCATAACAAGGAACTTTCCAGCTCAAAATGTCGATAATACTGAGGCTGCAAAACCTGCCCCACAGTGAAGCTCAGTATCTACAAGCCCACCATGTGCTTGAAACAAACAAGTATGGTTTTAATCATTTACCCCTAAACATGAGCAGACAGTCACTGATAAGCAGACATTTGAAGAAAGCTGCCAACATGAACAATAGTGATCAGAACACAGAAACAGAAAAAGAGACTTGAGTGAAACAGAATCAAAACAGAGAATGAAATGACAGGAAAAAAGGAAGGAAGGGAGGGAGGGAGGAAGGAAGAAAGGAGATGGAGAAACTAAGAAAGAAAAGAAGATACCAGATCCATGAAACAAAAGCAGGATGCTATTAAAAACAGATATTTCAAAAACAAATAAGGCCTCTCACCACCAACCTTTCTTTTTTTCAAGAGTGCCCACATATTCTCACACACTACCTGCTTGCTCAAAAAAAAAAAAAAAAGTCAGTAAGATAGAAGACACAGCAACCAAATTTGAACAGACAGAAGAACAAATGGAGAAAAATATGGAAAACTTTGAGCAGGGTCTCAGCAAAATGATTAACAACACAAAGCACACAAACTTGTCCCAGAAGGAGAAGAGAAGGCAAAAGGGCCAGGAAGAATATTCAAAGAAATAATGGCTGAAAATTTTCAACACTTATAAAGGACATAAATATGCAAATCCAAGAAGTCCAATGTACTCCTAACAATAAATCCCAGTAGACCCATTCCAAGACACATACTGAGCTGGCTGTCAAATGCCAAAGAGAAGGAGAAAATTCTGAAAGCAGCAAGAGAAAAGTGATTCACCACATAGAAAGGAAGCCAAATAAGACTAAGTGCTGATTTCTCATCAGACATCATGGAGGCAAGAAAGTGGTTGTATGATACATTTAAGACACTGAAAGAGAAAAATTGCCAGCCAAGAATTCTCTAACCAGCAAAGCTGTCCTTCAAAAATGAGGGAGATTTTAAAATATTCACAGATAAACAGAAGCTGAGAGAGTTTATTAATAAGAGACTGGCCCTACATGTAAGAACTACGAAAGGGACTTCTGCTGGCTGAAAATAAAAGACAGGAGAGAAAGGCCTGGAGAAGGTAAAAAATTAAAGAGTATTAGTAAGGGTGACTAAAAAGATAAAAAGAGAGAAAAAATAGATCTGATAAATAAAAACCAAAGGAAAAATGATTGAAGTAAGAGCTACCTTTACAGTGATAACCTTGAATGTTAATGGATTAAACTCCCCAAATGACAGAGATTGGCAGAATGGATTTAAAAATATGATACATATATATGCTGTTTATAAGGGACTCATTTTAGATCCAAAGACACAAAAAAGCTGAAAGCAAAAGAATGGAAAAAGGTATTCTACTCAAAAAAAAACTCTTGAAAATTAAAAATGTGATAACAGAAATAATACACACTAAATAGGTTAGAATATAATGTTGAGACAATCTTCCAGTAGAGCAAAAATCAGAGATGGAAGCTAGTAGAAAAAAATATAAGGATTAGTAGAGGGTGATCCAAGAAGTTGAATATCAAAATAATAGGCGTTTCATAAAGAGAAGACAAGGAAAATAGAGGGAAAGAGATAATCAAAAAGTATTTCAAGATAATTCCCCACGGCTGAAAAATGAGCATTTGGTTTTGAAGGGTGAAGTAGACTCACACCCAGGTACATCATGAAGGACTTTTCAATACTGGTGTGCTGGCTTGGCATTATGTACTCCGGAAAAACATGTTCTCAATCTTAATTCATTCCTGTGGGTGTGAAGC
This sequence comes from Bradypus variegatus, assembly GCA_004027775.1. Taxonomy (NCBI): domain Eukaryota; kingdom Metazoa; phylum Chordata; class Mammalia; order Pilosa; family Bradypodidae; genus Bradypus; species Bradypus variegatus. The sequence continues at coordinate 1,875 of PVKY010002791.1, read as the reverse complement.
CAGTACAAATAGGAGCTTCTGATGAGGTTACCTCAGTTAACTGCATCAGGATGGGTCTTAATCCTATTCCTAGAGGTCTTTTAGAGAAGGCCACAGAGAGAAGCCATGGGGAGCAGCCAGAAGCTGGAAGTCAACAGAATCCATAGAAGAAAGACGCCGCTGCCATGTGCATTGCCATGTGGCAGAAAAGCCAAGGAACCCTAAAGATGGCCACCAGCTACTGAACTTGGGAGGAAGCAAGGCTTCTAGCCATAGAAACTGTGAGCCAATAAATTTCTGTTGTTAAGCCCACCCAATGTATGGTATTTGTTTTAGCAGCCAGGAAACTAAAACAATGGGTAACAAACAGACTATCTTACAAGCCTCAAGAGGGCAATGAAAAAACCAGGTCACATTTAAAGAATGTCATCATAATGACTTCAGACTACTCATTATCATGCTGGAAGCAAATAGACGGTTGTCACAGTGCCTCATCTTCTAAAGTGGGAAGCCCATAGATAATACTTCACATTGAAAAAAATCAAAAGTAGCAATCAAAGTATGTTATTTAGTGTGCTGGTTTGGATGTATTATGTCCCCCAGAATGCATGTTCTTTGATGTAATCTTGAGGGGACAGACATATTAGTGTTGATTGGGTTGGACTCCTTTGATTGAGTGTTTCCATGGAACTGTGACTCCATCAACTGTGGGTGAAATGTCTGATTGAATTATTTCCATGGAGATATGGACCCTGCCCATTCAGGTTTGGTCTTGATTTAATCACCAGAGTCCTGTAAAAGAGCTCACAAACAGAAGGAGCTCAGAGCAGCTGCAGCTTAGAGAGACATTTTGGAGACGGATGTTGAAAGCAGACTTTTGCTGATGCTTTGGAGATACTAGCCCAGTGTTTGCTCCAGAGAAGCTAAGAGAGGACAAAATGCCCCAAGAGCAACATTTTGAAAAATGCACAGTTGCTGAGAGAGGAGCTGGAACACAACCCGACATCAGCCGATGCCAGCCACATGTCTTCTCAGCTAACAGGTTTTCCGGTTGGAATTAGCCTTCCTTCGCTGAAGGTATACTAGTGTTGATGCCTTCATTTGGAAATTTTTATGGCCTTCAGACTGTAAATTAGTAACCAAATAAACCCCCTTTATAAAAGCCACTCCATTTCTGGTATTTTGTATAACAGCAGCATTAGCAAACTGAACAGTTAGATATACAAAGATAAATACCAAAAGAATCTGATGAAAGGGTTGAATGCATTTGCTCCTAGGGAAAGGGAGATTGAAAGTGGAGAGAATTATAGACCTATTTGACTCAAGACCAGGTGCTTTATCACTTTGATAAAAACACAAACCTTAAAAAGGAAGGAGGGAGGGAAAGGAAAGAGGGATGGCAGGAGGGAGGAGATGTACCCTTTACAGTTGCCGCCTGCTGTATCCATGGAACAATGCTATAACTGACGTTCTGCTTGAGCTGTACCTTCCTTCACATCAGGGCACAGAGCCTGTGATGGAGAAGGTGGAGAAGGCATTTGGTGCAGGCCCTGCTTCTCAGGACACCCTATGCTCATCAGTCCCGAAGGTTTCTATTAAAACTCAACCACAGACATAATGCATATGGATGAATAAAGCCAAAGGGATGGGTTTCTTTCAGGACAAGTCTGACTCAGGAAAGGGTGGCGTGATTTGGATTTCTGATTCCCAGCAAAGTGTACTCTTTAACTTCTTGCTGTAACCTGCACATAGCACACTTCCTAAGTTAAATGAACCCAGCCCCATGGGCATTGTGAAATAGCAATGACTGTGAGTGTCTGTGACTATGAACAACCCTTTCATTTGGGTGGTTCTTTTCTTAAAATTGTCCTTATTTGATCTTTGTAATAACCTGGT
>PVKY010002790.1:0-23985 GCA_004027775.1 Bradypus variegatus | reverse complement strand
CCTTCTATATGCCGAGTGAACTTCTCTTCCAGCATAAATATGGTCCCCTGGAGGGCTCCTTGCTCCAGAGGGAGAGTGCCAGACAGCCCGCCCGGCCAGCCCACTCCAGCTGTACTCAGAGCAGGCTTCTCTCGCTGCAGCCCATCCAAAGTATTTATTCTGCTCAGACGCTATTGTCCCCCTGGGCCTTCGAGCCGACTGCTTCTCACTTCATCTGTGCAAACACCTAAATTGATGCCTCCAGCCTTCCATGGCTCCCTTCTCCCTTCTTTCTCCCCCTGCCCCCCTCTCGCTCTCTGCTCCCTTTCTCTTTGTCTCTCTCTCACAGAACGAACATAATATAAAACAGAGGCTAATATTCAAAAGGCACTTTTCGGCTTTAATCAGGCAGGTTTGGGGGAAAATACGTCTAACATGCCACTTTACCCAGTTGATAAAATGTTTGACATTTGCTAGGGCCACAGTGAATCTTGTCTAATAGCTCCATTTTTAAATGCCACTCCAGATCCTCCATTTCTGAGTTTTAAAAAGCACTTGTCCTACAAAGTGTTATCATTACTAAAAATATTAGGCAGAATCTTCATTCATTTGGAGTCGCCATGCAATTTTGCTGGAATGCAAATCACTGCTTCAGATGGAAAGTAGCCAGACTCTCCTCCTAGCGGGGGGTTTGCTGGTGGAAGGAGGATGTGGGCAAGAGACGGGGGCCTCCTTACCCTTTGGGGTGTCTGCGTCCCCCAGTCATGGCCTGGAAGCTTGCAGCAGCTCATATATGCAGTCAGCGATCAGTCGGCAGGATGAGCCTGGGGCCTCAGTCCAGGGCCCTTGTCCCTGTCTTCCTGGCTGAGTCCAGGACACCTTCTGGCCAGCTGCCATGGACCACCTTGCTCCCTCTGTGCCAAGTGGCAGCCGACTGCAGCCAGAGGCTGTTTCTTGCTCGCCGTGGGGATGGGCATCTTTTCTGGGCTGTTCAAAGTGTGCCTGGGTGTGAGTAGGTGTGAAGAAAGGAGACTCGAACTGAACAGTTTGTACTAAACAGTGGCATGTGTGGTACTGCCATTGCTTCGTGTGTCCTCCAGCTTCATCTCTGATGCCTGGATAGGTTGAGTCATTGCCTGGAACTCAGGAAAACCAAAACCAAAATGACTCCTTCCCCAGGATTGGCTCCTCAGAAGCTGCACTTGCTCAGATGGGCTCTGCTTTTCTGGGGATCCTGACTTTGGCCAAATAGTGTTAAAGGAAGGGTCAGCCAAGCACGGGAGCCCTGGACCTGAGCTCAGGACTGCCCACCTGCAAAACCAGGTCATGCCCCTTTTGCTACAGGGGCTGCCCGTCGCTGGAAGGGGTCCAAAGCCTTTCTACCAGAAAGGTCGAGGAAGCCAGGCCTGCATGAGCGGCACCTGGGCAGGATGACTTTGCCTTGCAGGTGGTACGGGGTGTGCTGCCGGTGAGCAGGGGCTGCTTCACACACCGTGGCGTTCAAAGACCATGGACTGATCTGGCGATGTGATGCCGTCTGGCAATGCTATTGTAGGGGCTGGCATCAGGCCATGGGAACTTGAACGAGGGGGATGAGGCGGTGGGTGCACAGATGTAAGACAGTGTAGGGAAATGCGTACTATGGGGGACGAGGCTTGAGGTTTAGGTGTGGGGGTCAGGAAGCAGAGGCCCCGGGAGGATGGCCAGGTTATTAGGTGCAGAAAAGGTGATGGCCAGTGTGTGCGAGAGGGACCTACTGACGAGTGAGCGTGGGCTTGATTTAAGCCATCATGAGCCTGAGGTGGCAGAACGTCCTTGACGTTTTGCTTCCAGCTGAAAGGGATGTGGCAGCACCACTTTCCCCCTCTCTTTAGAAAGGGATTATCAGGCTGATAAATAAGAGTAAATAAATCCTCTTTGTTCCTCTGAGCACACAGTGATGCTCTGTACTCCGGGTGAGAATGTGGGGATGCAGGCGGCAGAGGTGGGGGGATGTGCGTGAGTGTGTGCGTGTGTGTGTGTGAGTGTGTGTGCGTGTGTGAGTGTGTGCATGTGTGTGCGTGAGTGTGTGTGCCTACACACATACATACCACCCAGCACCTGGGGATTTCTTAGGACTAAATTTAGATTCTTAGTCCAGCCCACATTCAGAATGCTGTGGGAGAAGACTGTGTGCGTGAGTGTGTGCGTGTGTGTGTGTATATGTATGGGTAAGATAGAGAGGAAGCATATATAGAATGATTTAGGGAAACATGTCTTTACGGGAAGACAGGTGATCTTGAAGGAGGGAGCAGAATGCAGAGACCAGGCCGGCTGCACCTGCTTTCAGCGTGCACCTCCGAAGACACTTAGCGAATTCTGTCTGATTGCACTCACTCTAGCCCTTCGTACCCAGATGAAATAAGTAGACAGCACACTCTCCTGCCTAATGAGAATTTAAATTTTCAACTTTGTTAGAGACATGAGCCTACAGCCTCGGCGTGTTGCCCATTTCTATCAGCTCAGCTATAATAAAAGGCGCCCCGGCACCCCGCTTCCCGTGCCCAGGCAGCGTAGAGCTCACCAGAGCACGAAGAACAGAGTAATAACAATAAACTCCTTCTGACTTGGACTTCGACCAGTCTCGTCTAGTCCAAGAGCATGTACTGAGTGTCTTCTGTGAGCAAGGAGCTGGAGGCCAGGGGATGCAGAGCCAAAACATATTTTAAAGGAGGAAGACTTTCTGCTCTTGTGGGACTCTCAGGGCACCCAGGGAAGTGGCTGGGGGCTCTCTGTGTGGATCAAATCCCACTTCTGCACAAGAGTGGTGTGAGCCTCCAGGGAGTGACTCAACCCCACTAAGCCTGCATGTTCTCATTTGTGAAATGAGAGTCATAATTGTACCTTTCTCTTGGGGTTATGGTGGGGGCGACAGGGTGATGCATGCAAAGCCCCCAGCTCCACCGGTGAGCACCTATGCAGTAAGGACTCAGGGAACGTTTGCCAGTGTTTAGAGAGCTCACTCACCAGCCTGAAAGCAAGGCGGCACTTACAGAGCTTCGCCATTTAGTAAGGATTTGTTGAAATGATTTCTCAGATGCATTCATAAGCAATTTCCACGTACTTTTCCACATCTTCATCCCAGTTGTCTTATTTTTATGTCTTATTAGTTTAAGCCTCCTGGAATCATTTTTGAGAAGGCTTATAAATCTCAAACGATACCGATGTCCTCCACATTTCAGGCTGAGCACTAAGCATGCACCAAGAAGGGGTGAGGAGCATATGGGGGGACTGAGGAGGGAGGAGGGGGCATCCCCAGTGGTGGTGGTGGGGCATCCTCACTGAATAGAGATGACAGGCTTCTCCAGCATTCTGATTGAAATAATTTCTGCCTGTCCCTGCAGGGTTTGCCCTTCCTGACCTCTGCCTCTTTAGTTTTTAGCAGCACTTTCACCCCTCAGGGTCCTCCCTGACTCTGCTCGCTGCCTGCGGGGCAGAAAAACAAGATGGGTGGGCTGCCCTGCCCGGTTCTTGTTCTCCTCCTGCTCAGGACCCCAGCCCCTGGCTGTGGCCCTGAACCTCGCCCTCTGCAAAACTCTGCATCTCGAGGCCTCGGTGGGTTCCCTGCTGGATCGTGCCAGATCACAAATAATATTGGTAACCCCAGATGCTTATGCAGCCCTTGCTCCTCCCGGGCGCACCAGCTGGGAGCTCTGCATTCAGTGCTGCATTTGACCTTCACGATGACCCCATACAGCAGCACCCTGCTCATCCACATTGGAGGTGGGGATGAGCTGCAGCTGGGAAGGTGGCCCAGGCTGCACAGGGAGGCTCTGTGGTGTGGGGTGGGGCAGCTTCCCGGCACCTCGTCTCCTCATTCATCAAACTCCTCACAAAGAATCAGAACAAATTGAACCCACTGCTGTCCTGAGGGAGTGTAGCAACTCTTAGTCTCCTGGGGCTGCCAGCCAGGGGCTGAAAACAAATAAGTGTACACTCTCTCTTTTACTCTTCTGGCTCTGGAGGTTAGAAGTGCAAAATCGAGGTGTGGGCAGGCTGTGCCCCCTCTGAACAGGCTCTGCTGTGCCTCTCCTGGCTTCCGGTGATTTGCAGGAAACCTGGGTGTCCCTTGGCTCAGAGGCAGCACACGAGTCTCTGTCTCCACCCCCACGTGGCCCTCTTCTCCCTCCACGTGTGTCATTCTCCTCTATGGGATCAGGCCCACCCCACCCCTGGGTGGCCTCATCTTAACTAGTCCCAGCTTCAAAACCCTGTTTCCAAATATGACCCCATTCATAGGGCTGGGAGTGGGACTTAAATTTGTCTTTTTTGGGAGACACAAGTCAACCACAACAGCCTGTCAAAATGATCCCTGCAAGCATTTAACTGCAGAGCTCGAAGAAAATTTAGGCTATTTGATTTTTTTTATTCAATTTTATTGAGATATATTCACATACCATACAGTCATCCAAAGTGTACAATCAACTGTTCACAGTACCATCAGATAGTTGTGCATTTATCACCCCAATCTATTTTTGAACATTTTCCTTACACCAGAAAGAATCAGAATAAGAATAAAAAATAAAAGTAAAAAAGAACACCCAAATCACCCCCCACCATCCTATTTTTCATTTAGCTTTTGTCCCCATTTTTCTGCTCATCCATCCATACACCGGATAAAGGGAGTGCGATCCACAGGGTTTTCACAATCACACTGTCACCCATTGTAAGCTACATTGTTATACAATTGTCTTTAAGAGTCAAGGCTACTGGGTTGCAGTTTGATAGTTTCAGATATTTACTTCTAGTTATTCCAATGCATTAAAACCTAAAAAGGGTTATCTACATAGTGCATAAGAATGTCCACCAGAGTGACCTCTCGACTCCATTTGGAATCTCTCAGCCACTGAAACTTTGTTTTGTTTCATTTTGCATCTCTTTTGGTCAAGAAGATGTTCTCAATCCCATGATGTTGGGTCCAGATTTATCCTTGGGAGTCATATCCTGTGTTGCCAGGGAGATTTACACCCCTGGGAGTCGGGTCCCACATATTGGGGATGGCAGTGAGTTCACCTGCCAAGGTGGCTTAGCTAGAGAGAGAGACAGAGAGAGAGAGGGCCACATCTGAGCAACAAAGAGGTGCTTGGGGGGAGACTCTCAGGCACAATTATAAGCAGGTTTTAGGCTGTTTGATTTTACACAGAATGAAGGAATGCAAGGAAAGGAAGAGTCATCTGTTTGGGGAGGAGAGAAACGGACAGCCATCATGGAGCCAGCTGAGAGTCCAGGGGTGCAGCACCCCATTCCAAACTGGCCTGGGCAAACTGAGCTTTTGTCAAATGGCCTCTCTGAAAAGAAAGGCCCTTCCTCTTTTGCTGCTGATTTCACCTCCCTCATGGACCCCAGGATGTAGATTCTGAGTCTGGGGTCTCCCGTCACATCCTCTTTGTGATCCTATAAAACTACCCAGACTCTTCTTTATGACATCAAGGATGGGAACCCACCTGAATATCCTCCAAACGTGGTAGGTTTATCCTTTTAATTAGGCTTCCAGAATCGTGCGGCTGCTATGAACTACTGCTGTCAAATGGGGTGTGGCTTGGCCTGCAGGGGCACCCTCATGAGCACCTGTTGAGCACCTACTGTGTGCCTGCCCCTACACAGGTGCTGCCACAGTGCATGGCCGTGACCCAGCCTGGGCAGTAGTGGGCGCCGCCGTGCACTCTTCTTTCCTGGCTCCTCCATGGCAGATGCAGACATGTCTCAGGAATGGGCATGCGCTTGCCGGAGCCTGGTTGTGTAAAGAACCCCAGGAACTTGGGGAGTTTGCTCTGGGGACATCACTTTCTTGCATTTCCCCCACTGGCTTGAAGGCCTCCTGTCAGAGGAGCTTCAGGATGAGGCACCGGCCCTTACATCCTGTACCGACTGCAACTCGGGTTTGTTCTCCTTCTTGCCAAACTTTTCCGAGTATGTGGAGTAGGTTCTTTTTGACTTCTAATTTTGGAATAATTTTAGACTTACAGAAAAGTTGTCAGAGTGGTACAGAGAGACCTCCTAGACCCCTTGTCCATACTCCCCTGATGTTAAATGTCTTACCTAGCCGTAGGACAGTGACCCAAGCCAGGAAATTAACATCGGTTTGGCACTATTCACTAAAATCCAGATTTTCCACTAACCTCCTTCTCGGTTCCAGATCCCACTCTGCATTTGGATGTGGAGGAGCCCTTTTAATGGCTCCCACGGAACGATGCCCACATCCTTCTCGCCAGCTGATTGGAATCACCGTCTGTGGGTTTATGCGGCCACTTCACCATGGCTGCCCAGCAGGTGTTCTGACCCAAGAATTTTAAATGCAGACATTTACTTCAACACTTGAAAACAAAACAAACTTTAAAGGTCTTGGACTCTGAAATTTGAAAGAAGATACTTTCCCCCTGGATGTATTTTTCTGCTCAGTCTTTGACACATCTGTTATTTTCCAAAACAGATAACCTTGAGTCTTCTGTCCTGCTTTCCTAACGGATAAACATGACAGTGGGTTCTTTATTATATATCAGTAAGTGGTAGCTCCCCCATGTAAATACAGCCTTCACTCCATGGTGACCAAATTTTACTTTGTCAGAAGAGCACTTATATTCTTCTGCAAGAAAGACACTGGGGAAAGAAATGACAGCAGGGCAGGCAGCAGTATTCCTGGACTTATTTTAAAGAATAAAAAGAAAATATAGAGAGATATGCATTTTTTTAAAGAAAATGAATTATTCTTTGAAAGTTAGTCAATCTCTTGGGGCACACTGTGGAAAATTACATTTTAATGGCTTTGGAATTGAGGTTCCATGGGTCAATAGTACTGGATACTTGAAGTAAAATGACAAATCTATTAGAAGAAAATCAAACATTCTGTTGCTCATCAGAAAGGCATTTGGAGGATAGCAAGCATTTTCTGGGCACTCTTCTAGACAAGAGAAGTCATCAGAAAAGCACAATTTTTGACTTGGTATTTTGAAATCCTTGGGGGAGGATCATTCTTGGGTTTATTAGACTCCCCCTGAGTCAAGAAAAGGCTCCTGGTTTCTGACACGTCTTGCGGAATTTGGTAGAAGGCGGTTTGGCATATAAACCTAGAATGGCACAGAGCATTCTTTGTTATTTCCCGGCTATCTTTCTACAATTAATTCTGTTCACATTTTTCTGGCTGAGTTATCTGAGTTGTTGCAGAAAGCTTTTACACTTCTACTGGGTTATGATGTTGGCAAAGCTGCCATGTGCAAAAGCCAACTCTGAATTTTGTCTTGTGTTCCTGACTCCAAATCTTACTGTTTAACATTCTACAAAAAGTAGCACACAAACTGTGCACGAATGCATCATTTCCTTGATTCACTCGTGGCTCTCTTGATCCACTCAACAGTATTTACTCTCCGTGTATTAAATGCCAAGCTTTGCAGTGGGCAAAGGGACACAAATGCAGATCTTTCATTCCTGGGGCTTACTGTCTACAAGGACAGAGATGGGTACAAATAGGATGGCAGATGGCTCTAAGTGAGGTGCAGGATACAGGCACTGTGTGGGAAAAGCATAAAACCAGCTGACAATGACCAGCACTCAGCCAGGAGAAGAGCGGGGAGAACTTTCTGGAAGACAGCACAAAGAAAGGCCTTTCGGGCAGAGTTTCCTTCACTCACATTGTTTCCTGTAATTCAACCCGAGAAGAGTGAGGTCTTGCTCTTACTTTACAGATGAGCAAGAGGAGAGACAGAGTAATCTGGTGGCCCTAGAGAGCATCACTGATTGGGGGTAGGTAGGCAGCTTCACCCCCAAATTAGTGTGTTCACCATCTGAAGCTGGATTCCATAAGAAGCTGTTGGGGTAAGGGAGAAGATAAAATAATTGTCCAGGGCATTGTGAAACAAAGCAGAATGTGCTGGGTGATTTAACAGAGGGGTAATTTTCAGAAGAGGATCCAGTGTGGGGTGTTGTGAGCTTTTAACCTAGGGGGAGATGCCACTTGCTTTGCTCAGGGCTTTGTCAGCAGCTCTGTGCCACACACCATTTTTATTGATGATCTGATGGAGCGGTGGAGCTCTTTATTCACATTTCCAGATGGCAGGAGGCTCCTTCTCCCTCCCTTCCTCTCTCGCCAGCTCTCTCTCTTCCCCCCGTCACTCCTTGCCCCCCTCTCTCTCCTCTGTCTCCCTCCCTTTCTCTCCCTCTCTCCATCTCACACACACACTCACGCACACATATTCACACACACCCAGGGCATCAGGGCATTTCCATAATTCAATCCAAACAGTCGGCACTGGGTTTGAGAAGCAAGTGGAAGGCAGCATTGGAGGTATTTGTGAGGGAAAAGCGAATGACAGTGGCTTGGCTTTCCCCCATGAATTCCTTCCCAGTGTCTTTAGAGGGGCTGACCCCAGGGTGTCCAGACGTGACCTGGAGGACTGTCCTCTGTGGTTCTACCCAAGAGGCTCCTCCACAAGTGGCCCCATCGTCCTGCCAGCGTACGACGTGTTAAAGGTGAGCTCCGCAGCCCCGTGTCTGCCTCGGTGGGATCTGCCTGATTTCCCAACCCTCGCTTCTGAGCGGGGCCCTGCCATGTCCTCACTCGCCCTGGCAGGAAACCCCAGACACATCCTTGACCCTTGTTCTAGTTTGTTAATGTTGCCGGGATGCAAAACACCAGAGACGAATTGGCTTCTATAAAATGGGGTTTATTTGGTGACACAGTTACAGTCTTAAGGCCATAAAGTGTCCAAGGTAACACCTCAGCAATCGGGTACCTTCACTGGAGGATGGCCAGTGGTGTCCGGAGAACCTCTGTTAGCCGGAAAGGCACGTGGCTGGCATCTGCTCCAAAGTTCTGGTTTCAAAATGGCTTTCTCCCAGGATGTTCCTCTCTAGGCTGCAGTTCCTCAAAAATGTCACTCATAGTTGCTCTTGGGCAATTGTCCTCTCTCAGCTTCTCAGGAGCAAGAGTCTGCTTTCAATGGCCGTCTTCAAACTGTCTCTCATCTGCAGCTCCTGTGCTTTCTTCAAAGTGTCCCTCTTGGCTGTAGCTCCTCTTCTAAAGTTCACTCTCAGTTGCCCTGCACTGAGTTCCCTCTGCCCCTCAGCTCATTTACATGGCTCCACTGATCAAGGCCCACCCTGAATGGGTGGGGCCACACCTCCATGGAAATATCTCATCAGAGTTATCACCTACAGTTGGGTGGGGCACATTTCCACTCAAATCTAATCAGCACCAAAATGTCTGCCCCACAAGCCTGCACCAAAGAATATGGCTTTTTCTGGGGAACATAATACATTCAAACCGGCACAACCCTCTTCCCTGCCGGCGCCAGCCCTCAGACCTCTGCCCACCAGACTCCATTGTTGCCATCTTTGCTTTATCCTGCAGCTTTGTCCTTCTTCTGGAGTTTCACTTCCACCTGTTAGAGGCCCTGCTGCAGAATCCACACTGCATCCCTGCCCCGCATTCACCTCCAGGAGGACTAGCTCCAAGGGCCCCCGCTCAAGTCTCCCACTCCCCCCCACCTGACCCAGGCTCCTCTGGAGGCTGTAACAGGTTCCCATGAATTGGGAGATTAAAACAACAGACATTTATCATCTTGCAGTTCTGGAGGCCAAAGTCCAAAACCAGGGTGTGGGCAGGGCCGTGCTCCCTCAGAAGACTCCAAGGAGGGGTCTTCCTGTTCTCCTCCAGCATCTGGGGGCTCCTGGTACCAACTGCTGATCCCAGCCCCTGTCTTCACATCACTTTCTCCACTGTCTGTGTCACACGTCCCACTGCCTCCCTCTTATAAAGACACTGTGATCACATGTAGGGCCCACCCAGATAAGGCAGGACCACCCCCATCTCAAGATCTTGAACTTAACCCACCTGCAAAGACCCTTCCCCTGTAGGGGCTCCAGGGATTAGGACCTCATGTCCTTAAGGGGTGTTATTCAGCCAACTTCACAGCCACACGTGGTGGGTGCCTGTGCTGTGTTCTTGTCACTCGCCGACCCCCTTGAGGACACGACCCCCACCCTCCCTCCCCTCCTGCCCTCCGTTCATTCCTGCTGTTCTCTCTGTCAGGAATGACCTTCCTTGGTTCTATTTTTAAATAATCTCTTCACTTCATGGACCCAGCCTATGCATCCCCAGCTCCAAGACATCCAAGCTCAAATGAGCTCTGGCCTCTCTCGGACTCCGCAGAGCAGCCCCCAGCCCTGCTTATACCTTGGGGTCACCTGGGGGCTTTGGAGACGACACTCCGGTCCCATGCCCGGGGATGCCATAGCAGAGGGCAACCACCAAAGGGCTTCGAACAGTGCAGGCATGTGGCCTCAGGGCCTGGAGCCCGGAAGTGTGAAGCGCAGGTGTGGGCGGGGCCACAGTCCATCTGAAGCCCCAGGAGAAGCCCACCGTGCCCCTTCTCGCTTCCGGGGCTCCTGGCAGTCCTTGGCTGTGCTTGGTTTGTAGGGCCACGTCTCCACCTCAGCCCCACCTGCCTTCACATGGCCATCTTCCCCTTGTGTCTGTCTGAGCCACTTCTCTCCTTGCGAGGGGGACCCCGGGCACACTGGGTGATGGGCCCACCCTCCCCTGGTGTCACCTCATTTTAACAGAAACGATTCCATCCAAAATGACCGTTTCCAATAAGGCACCGTCACAGGCACCGGGGTCAGGACAACAACGTGCCGTTTTGTGGGGGCACAATTCAACCCCTGACACCAACGAAATGGGAGCTCTGAGCAGCATGGGGTGGACCAGGAGGTGGCTGAGGGGCCCAGCAGGGAGCTGGGGGGATCCCCAGGCACCACAGAGCCAGGCGGTGAGCGGGTTCTAACCCGGGAGTGGCTGAGGTGGTCAGATTCATGTTCAGGGAGAATGTCCCCCAATGCCAGGTGGAAAACAGGCCAGCAGGCAGGGAGGTGATGCCAGCTAGGGAAGGAGCTGGAGCGGTGGCTTGTCAGACCAGGCTGGAGAGAAGGTCTCCGGTGGGGTCTCGGATGCCATCCCGTTGGAAAAAAGAGTGGGAGCTGAGATCCCCACGGCACATCTCTCTGTGCATCTCCGTGCCCAGCCTCCGCCTTTCATGGCGTGAGTGCTCACGGAAGGCCAAGGTGGGTGCAAGGAGCCTGGATTCTGCAAAAGACCCAGCAATTATCACAAGTTACCTGCTCACTCTTTCTGGCTTTTAATTGGTCTCAGCATAAAATAAAATCATGAGATAAAAGAATTGGAAGACCTTAGAGTAACAGAACAGGTTTTTTCAATTTCTTTACCCCTTACCATTTTTTGCTAAACATAAACTGCCCTGTCCTCTAGAGATACCACTTGAAAATAAATTTTAAAATGGGTGAAAAATACCTCTAAGCCAGGGGAATGTTGAATTAACTTTTTACAAAACTGAACACACTCCCCAAGAGATTCTATTAAAGTATTCCCTACTCAACTTCCTCAACAGCCCAATCTATTATAACAGCTTCGTTGAGATAATCTGTCAGAGAAGGGGTGGGTATGTCCCAGAGCTCACATCTGCTCGGATGTGGGTTTGGGACTTCAGCAGCTCTGTCTCATCTTGAGAGGGGTCCTTCTTGCCCTCTACATGCCTCTCACCTGTTTCCCAATCCTGAAAATCACCTTACCCTGAACCGTTGGACGGGGCCAGGACACAGAGCCTCACCATGTAACTCACAAGCGCTATTTCCCTCGACCAAAGATGTTTACCTGGGTGCTCTGATGAAAATTCAAAAAGAGACACTAATTGTAAATGGATTATCTGAACGGGAAAGTTCAATAGGCTCGAAGGCTCCCACCCCCTTTGCTGGAAGGACCAAAACCTTCTTGGAGACGGCGGCCGTTGAGAAGCGTTTTCATCTGGCCTCCCTCCTCCTCTATCTCTTACTAATTAAAACATAGCCAATGCCAATTAAAACACAACTAAGAGCTATTATTGCTTTTTTGTTTATCCACGGACCCGGGGTAATGCAGGGAAATGAACTGGAAACTGTACTATCTTAGCAATTCATGTGCTGGAATGCTGGGCTGGTTGCTGCACCACGGAGAGAACAGCCTTGTCCTGGGGGCCAGACACTCAGCCAGCAAGGGTCCACCAGGGCATTGCTGAGTGTTCCAGGCCAGGTGGATCTCCAGACCAGCAGGTGCCGGCAGCCCCTGCCCAAGCGTGGGCCCTGCAGGCTCTGGCATTGGCTTCTGAGCACCTCAGATATGGAGAGCAGAAACTGTGGCCCTGTACCTGTACCAGGGGAAGCACAGTGAGGGCCAGGAAAGGGCCCCTTGACCATGTGGTGAACAGAAGAGGCTCTCGACCCAGTCCCACCCTCGCCCATCACACTTCTGGGCATCTCAAAGCATCAGCGCTCAGGAACCACTAGAAAAGTCGTCAGAATTCATGGCATCTCTCCCGATGACGGAGCACGTTCCAGCTTCCCCAATTTCTAAGGCTTCTTGGTTGAATTCTTCCTCTTCCCTTTTAGCAAGTGTGTGTGTGGGGGGGAGCACTGTAGATGCATCACTGTGAAAATGCTGCAATGGGAGAAGCAGAGTCACACAGTGGTGGAAGACAGATGCTCACCTGTTAGGCCTGGGTTCAGTTCTCAGGCTGGGCAGGTGCCCCATGTCTCATTCACCTTTTCTTTAAAACCGGGAATTATCGTCCACTGCAGAGTATCATCCAATGCCATCGTGACCACCGGTGAAGTGTCTTCCTCTCAGGTAGACCAGGGATTACATAATTAAGGGGCAGGAAAATGTACTTAGAACATTCTCAGGTTTTAGCAACTTTGGCTGCACATTAGAATCACCTGGGGGTAGTTTTAAACCTCCCAAGGCCCAGTTGCACTTACAGACTGATTACACTGGAATCTCTTGGGCTATTTCTAATGTGCTGGTGAAGCTGGGAACCACGGATTGAACCAAAACTTCTGCCCTCACCTCCATCCAGAATCCCAGGAGGGCCTGGGGGCCGCCACCATCACAGGGGCTGCCAGCCACAGTGGGACAGATGTCAGACCATCAGCATTTTGTGGAAGTGCCCTGAAGAAGCCGGAGGACTGGATTTGCCCAGGAAGGTTCCATCACGTTCATCCCTCATCCACCGGGAGGGTGGGCTGCAGCCTCCTGAGGGGCCCCCTGACCCAGCCCATGGAAGGCTTTGCCGAGGCCCCTGAGAGCCCCTCCAGCTGCCTGCCTGGCCCCCACCCATGGGTGGGCAAGGTGCTGCAGGAGGGCGAGGGAGGGCGGAGGGTGTGACAGCAGCTGTGCGGTCACCACTGTGTGTGCTTTAGGGCAGGAGCACTGACTGCGCCTGTGGAAACTCTACTTTTGAGACGTGAGATTCAAAAACACACTTTTTCAATTGGGGCAGGAACCAAAGGCTCTCACTGGGAATCCACCACTGGCAAGGCACTGTGATGGCAGAAGGATTCGAGGAGACAGAAGGCACGGGCTGGCCCTGGGACCTTCAAAAACACCTCCTCCCAAACATCTTCTCTAAACTGGACGGAGCTCATTTCCGACAGGTAAGAGACCTTGTGTACATCCAGGTAAATGATAAAGAGCAGCAGGCCAGGCTAGAGAAGATGTGGTTTCAACCAGACTTCTGCAAACCCCCGAGAGACCCTGGGCCCGTCACCGCCCTTTTGGACATGTAGACTCAGATGGAAGTTGGTCCAAACACCATCCAGACCTTTACTAAGGGAAGTTCAAAGTTTTTCATGACTTAATATAAATACTGATTGCAACTGTACGCAAATTCCCTGATCAGATGCAAAATGATATCTTTTTTTAATAGGAAAAAAATTCCTTTCTAATTAAAGAAATATAATTTAGGTCCAGAAGCACACACATATTTCATCAAGTGTCCTGTTTTGTGGTGGTGACCACCTGGACAGACTGTGGGGCTGACTCCTTGATCTGTGGGAAACGTGATGATTGATCAGTATGCCAGTTGAGATATATTATGTCCCCCAAGAAGAAGCCATGATCTTTTGATCCAATCTCATGGGATATTGGGATTGGGTTGTTTCCATGGAGATGTGACCCACCCAACTGTGAGTGACACCTTTGATTAGGGTGTGAACTCTTGACTGAATGTGTCCATGGAAGTGTGGTCTTACTCATTTAGCCTGGGTCTTATGAAAGAGCTCACAAACAGAGGGACCTCAGAGCTGCAGCTTACAGACACATTTTGAAGACGGCCGTCGGAAGCTGACACTGACATTTTGGAGAACGCCATTTTGAAATGCAACTTGGGAACAAGCAGATGCCCCACGTGTCTTCCCAGCTCACAGAGGTTTTTCAGATGCCATTGGTCATTCTTCTATCAAGGTACCCTATTGTTGATGCCTTAGCTTGGACACTTTATGGCCTTAAGACTGTAACTTTGTAACCAAATAAACCCCCTTTATAAAAGACAATTCATATATTTTGCATACACAGCAGCATTAGCAAACCAGAACAATTAGTGACAGACGTCATGGAGCAGGGGCAGAGAGGCACCAGGTGAGGACGATTTACTGTGACTGACCCAGGGATCTGTGTTAGGGCTTTGAAAGGATGAGAAAGAATTCCCTGCATTTTTGCTTCCCCAGAAACCATTACCTGACCATCTGGCGAGAGGAAGCTATAACGTCAAACTAAGAGGTCTAAGAAACCGGCCAGCTTTGGGAATGTTGAACCAGCAAATCCAGTGGCAGAAAGCGGCGGCCACCTGGCGAGTCCCCGTCATCGGCTCTCCCAGGGAACCCGTGAGTTGACAGGAGTCAGCAGAGATGGCCAAGGAGAAATGTGAAGCAATGCAGACATGCTCCTGAGTCCAGCCAGAAGTACCCCAGGGTAATTTGTGTACAAGCCTCATGTGTTGGAATGATTTCTTTGGTTTAAGGCAAAACAAAACCAAACAAAAACTTCTATGTCCTTTCAAATCTACTTACTCACATATCATCTCCCAGTATCAGGAGGTGTTTCAGCTCTGAAGATTAAGCTGGCTTTTTAATAACCAGAGTGAATCCACATCCTCTGATCCTTCCTAATTTTATACCAAGGTGATTACAAAGTGTGGGTGGTTTAAATATTTATAGGAATGTGGAGAAGCTCCTAATGGCTGAATCAGCTTCAAATGGCAGGTGATGACAACAAACTTAATGAACACAGATTCCACTAAACACACACAATGGAAGAAAATGCTGCGACAGGGACTTGCCGCTGAATACGCAAAGCAGAACTCAGATGAGCCACTATACTGGGGGTTTAGCTCCTATTAGAGAAATGGGGGTTGCCCAGGAAACCATAGTTTTACCTCACTGTTTGGAGCATTTGAAATTAATGCCCACCATGAAAGGACAAGGTGAAGGAAATAGGGGCCTCCTTTAGCCCGACCTTGGGAGTGATGACTCGTATCCCTGACCCTCTGTCAGCATTAACTGGCATTCCTGAAATGACGCTGCATTATGAGCAGTTTTATCCCATTTTTCAGATGATGAAAGCCAGGCTCAGAGGGTGAAGGGACTGCCCAGTCCTAAGTCCACGTAACCAGTGGATGTCAGATGGGGCTCTGGCTCCAGAACCGTAGTCTAGGGTTCTAGAGTCACATTACTGCCCCTGGCCTCTGTACCATTCTGGAGACACAGAGTGAACCAGCTCCCAAGGGGCTTCCCCAGCATCACCACAGCTGGGCCCTTCTGCTTCCAGAGAAGCTTCCCAGTTCCAAAACATGTACAATCGACACCTGTCCTTGTTCCTGGACAATGGAGAGCCTAGCTCGTTTAGCTCGTCCCATCCCGAAATAGTGGAGCAGCTATTTACACCCAGTTCCAACAGCAAAAGTGTCACAAAAGGAAAACAAGAATCTTCTGCACAAAGAAAATCTAAAGCTTCTTCAAAAGAAACCTTATGCTGAAGCGCGATATGCAGAGGAGACGGAAAACTTCCCTAATGTGGTGGGGTTCTCAGGCCCCGCTGGCCACACTCACCCACCGTCATTCCACGCCCACCCTCTGTGCTCCTCACTCACCCAGGAGCTCTGCAGGGTGCCACGGGCAATGACAAACAAGGGGCAAAACCCACTGACCCAAAACAGCGCCTCCCAGGTCAGTCTTTTCCAATCTACCTGGGCTATCATGTAATTTGCATTTTAGTTGAATCAAGTTATTTTTCTAACTAAACAGACTCCTTTGAAAATGAAATTACATCCCCATCTTAAATGGCATTCAGTAAAATTGAACTCTAAAAATAAATACATAATTAAAAGAAAAAGGACATTGAATTCTAGGTTCCTGTGGCTGCCCGCTGAAGGCTCTAAGCATGAGACTGACTCTCTCTGAGCAGATGGAAAGCTAACAAGACATGAAGGGTTGTTAAGCCATAGAGCACCAGGCTGAATTTCCTCCTAGATGGCATCAGAAATGTTGGGAGAGACAGGATTTCCTCTTGAGAAGGCTCTATGCTGTTTAATACCACGGGACACTCCCTGAAAACACGCTGATTCTAACCTACTCTCTCTGAAAAACCATCCAGGGTAGAGTCCCACATACTGAGAAATGCCACCCTGGAGTACCGTTGGCTTAGAGGGAGAACTTGGGAAATGAGAAGGAATGAGTTCTGAGATTCACTCACAGTACAGTCTAAAACTGTGAAGGATTGTTTTGCTCATCTTTTTCTGCTCAAACTCATCTGGAAGTGTTTCCCTCACTACCCCCATGTGTCTCAAGAAAATGGATTAACCAATTCTCCACATGATGGGAGGCAGGTTTGGGGAGGTCATAGATGTGCAGGGCTTCAAAAGTCGTGTTTCACCATCCATGCAATGTTCATATTCCTCTCCTATGTGCCTATTCATGGTGGAAGATGGTCTGGGGATATGGGAGACAGACAAAATCCTCACCCCTGGCAAATCCATCTCAGGCCAGGGATCTCGCCAGCATGGGACTCTTCCAACCATCAGAGCAGCAAAGGAGCCGGGAGCCAGCTGAGAACACCCACTCCAGTTTGCGATACCAGGGGCAGCTGGTAGGGGGCCCAGGCTGCTTGGCACCCAGCGCAGGCACAGCACTTCCTGCTCGCCAGTTCAGGCCCCTGCCCTAATTCAAGGTGTGTGGGAAACTAGCCTGAGCTGGGAGTGCGTCCTGGACGTGCTCGGGGGTGTGGAACATCAAGTCTTGCCGGGACAGAACACTGTCCAGGGCAGCCCCCACATTGTTAATACAAGAAGCTGCAAGTCTTGGATGGTCTGTCCTTGACTTCCCTGTTTTGCTAACTTCCATCTGGCCTGCATAGAATGCCGCGCAGGAGTGCCCTGTAAGATATGTGTCTTGTGGCTGTGATAACAAGGTTAACCATTGTCCTGAACCTAGATTATCCCTTCTGATATGCAAACAGGATGTAAACATACACACCTGGGGTCCTCTGTGTGCTTAGGACCTTTTATCTGTGGAAACAAATAAATACTTGGAGCAAAGCTGTACTAGTATCCACTTAGCACACGATGCTGTGTGGGTCCCCTGCTCCCTTAACTCTTAACTTCGTGTCTGTGTCTCATTCCTGCACCTCCCTGTCAGCAATAAAGGTGCAATTGTGCCTGTGCCCAAGAAAAACAAATGAAGATGCTTCGCTACCTGTCAGCATCATTAATTTTGTTGTGATCACTCATTAAAACGGTTTGTTTGTACAGAGCTGTGTGGGCTGTCTTACCCTAATTAAACAGTAGAGCAGAATCAGGGGACAATTTGCTCATGGGCTCTTTAAGACATTGCTATAATCTGTTTTTTTTTTTCTTGTTGGGTTTGGTTGTGTCGTTTTGCATTGGGTCATCATCCTTGCCTTTTCCAGAAAGTCTTGAGTTTACCTGTTCCTGAATTCTAGGTGACTTGAGGGTGTAATCATGCTCTTATTACCCTAACTATATTCTCTGCAAAATGGTTGCCTGTGAACTCCAGGGATAGAGATGAAGCAAAAACAAAATGTTTTGACTTCACCTCTTTTTGTAAGAGCTGACCTTGGAAAAAGCAGTAATAGTGACCTTGACTGAAAGCTTATGAGATGTTGGCAAGTAGTTTTAAGGATGTTATCTCATTTATTCCCTACAAAGCAGGTAGTATTATTATCCCCATTTGGCAGGTAAGGAAATGGACCCAGGGATGTAGGGTCTTGGCCAAGGACCCACAGTTAGTACGTGCGGGACCTGGCGCCACATCTCGGACTTGCCATGCAGTCTCGTGAACAAGAGTCTGTGTTCTTACAAGGTGTCATCCAGGAGAACAAACAGTTGAGCACCCAGTTGACTCGCTCATAAACTGTCTGATAAACCTGAGCAGTGTCTGTGGCTGTGAGAGGGACTCCAAGACAGAAGGGACCTTAGGAAGTAAGATTCACTCAATCATGCATTCATGGTCATTCACTCAGTAAACAGTTTTAAGTGCTGCCGTGTGTCCACAAGGCTGGGCCACAGTCCCCAGGTATCCCATCAAATACTGATGTAGGTGTTGCTGTGAAGTTGTTTTGTAAATGTGATCAAAGCCCATAATTAGTTGACTTCAAGGGGGATTGTCCTAGATAACTGGGTGGGCCTGGTTCAATCCGTTGAAAGGACTCACCAGCAGAAATGAGGCTTCCCTTAAAAAGAAAAGAAGCAGCTTCAGCCTGTGCCCAAGAATTCCAGCCTGCCCTTCCCGGCCTGCCCTACGGATCTTGGACTTGCCCAGCCAGTCTGCACACCCAGGTAAACCTTTCCCTTGCAGTAAATCATGTCATTTATTTTAATCCCCTGCCGGTTCTGTGCTCTGGTGGAACATGACCCACACACAGACCTACTCTGGTCCTGTCTCGTTAACAGTGCTGGGTATTTAAGGAGTCGTACCCATGCTGCCTGTCCTTGGGACTCACAGTTTAGAGGGGAGAAACTGCATGATTGGGCCATAGTTAGGCTCCAGCTGTATGTACAGGGGAGTGGGTGCTTTGAACACGAGAGTGGGAGGACACAGAAAATGGGCAAGATTTGAGCTGACTTCTGAGAGATATGAGTGTATGTGTGTGTGAGTGCATGTGTGCATGTGAGTGCACTGTGTGTGTGCATGTGTGTGCATGTGTGTGAGTGAGTGTGCATGTGTGTGCATGTATATGATGTGAGTGCATGGGCTTGTGTAGGTAGTGTCTGTGTGAGTGGGCATGAGTATGATGTGTTCGGGTGTGCATGTGTGCATGTGTGTGCAAGGGTGACTGCGAGTGCATGAGTGTGCACACTTGTATATGCATGTGCACATGAGCAGGTGTGTGTGCATGTTTGTGAGCATGTGTGGGTGCATGCAGGTGTGTGCTTGTATATGTGACTGTACACATTTGTGCAAGTGTGCTTGTGTATCTGTGTGCATGAGTGGGATGAGCATGTGTGTGCACACATGTGTATGAGTGAGTGAGTGTGAGTGTGTGTGTGTCATCGGCACTGAGGTCCTGTCTTTCCCACTGCCCAGGAGTCTCCTGGACCTCAGGGAGGGGAGGTCAGTGCTTCTACACATTGAGTGATGCCAGCCATACACATTTTATTAATTTATGGAAATGTCAGATTGCTTTAACTATTATACTGAACTTCTGCCCTCCAGTAAATGGCTTAATCTCCTCCCAAGGATAAAGCATTCCAGCATTTTCAGCTGACCAGCTCGGCTCCGGGCGCACAGATGCTCCATCTGCTCCCAGTGCCCATACGTCACCAGGATGACTCGGGGTAACGACACAAAGGCCCATTTCCGATGACTGTCATGGACTCGGCAGAATGTGTTCCATATATTAAAGCTGACGCCTCTCCCGAGCTGGGTACATTTGCTGGGGGAATAAAGGACCGTCCCTCAGAGCTTCCCTCTGCTGGCGACTGGGGAAGAAATATCACCCAGGGCAGTGCAGGGTCAGGACAGTCCCCAGAGGTGGGGAAAGGGCCCTGATCCCACATCCACACAAGGAGCTCTGTCCTTCAGAGGGAACCAAGGGCCGTGAGAAAGGAAGTGAGCATCCTGGGGGGCAGCGGAGGCACCTGACCACAGAGAAAGCTGTAGCCTCAGTGCCCCCCCTCCACTTGCAGGAGCTTTTAGAAGCCTGGACCCTGAGTTTTTATTCATGATTTGGAATTATTTTTCTAGGCATGAGTCTCCCATAAAACCTGGGTCTGGCCCTGGGGAAATGAATGTCAGGCAGGTATGGGGCATAGTATTTGGGGTTCAGGGGGAGAGGGAGCAAGCCCCCATCCCCCCCAACCAGACTCCAACCTTCCTAGAAAAGAGAGGGAAGCAATCTGCTCACAGCATCTTATGCCTCTGATAAAACATCGTCACATGATTGATAAAGTCAGGCAGTGGCTCTCCACCAAACCCTGTAAAACCAACCAGCTAGGAAGCCTGCAAGATCCAGACCCATTAAATCAGAACCCCCGGAGTTGGGGGTCTGGGGTGCAAAGCAACCCATAGGTCTCATTCCAGCCAGGTGAGAGTCTCCCCGAAAACTTTAAAAATGCGGATGTTTCAGCCCTATCCCACCCACAACATCCCACATCTCTGGACTTGGAGGTGGGGCAGCCGTTTATGTCAATTTCCCAGGTTCCTAGGAGATTTCCAAACTGTGCATTATTGGCATGACCAAACATGGGCTGAGGGGGGTGGATAGGAGGCTGGTCAAAGGTGACGGTGTGGGGATAAACCAGGGAGGCCTTCCTGAGTGCTGAGGTCAGCCTGTTTTAAAGAAATAAGGGAATAACTGGCCAGTTGATGGCAGAGAAGGGAGGCTTTTTCTTGTTATTGCCAGCAGCTGCTCAAGCTAATGTAACAAATGGGATAAAGGTTAATTGGATGAAACTCAGGTTTTTCAGAAGAACAAACCATTCTTCAGTGAACGGTCTGACATCCGGCCAGACAACAGAGGAAAGCTACAGACACCACCTCGGAATAGAGAAAGATGTAGAATGTCAAGACCAATGGGACAGGAGAGATCAGGGAATAGCAGTAGCAAGTCTCTATCTAGCTAGTATAATGTTAGCAACTAGATGTGCATGAGATATATTGTTTTTCCAACCAGAACATTCTCAGACCCTTCATTCTTTATCCTGTCCTCGAATGGGAAGCCCCAGGAAGAGAGGGTTGTGGGGACCTCAAAAAGGAACTCATCCAGAGTACAAATCGAATGGACAGTTGATGCCAACTTGGCCAGGTTTTACTGCCTTGGTCTTTAGAATACTTGAAAACCATAGGTGAGCGGTGACAGAACTCTGTCCATGCTTATTCAAGGAAAGAGGCAGTGCTGGACAGGGGTTTCATTCTACGGATGTTGAGAGTAAATTCCCGCTCATGTCTCTTCCTCTCTACTCTTATTATTATTACTATCATCCATTTTATAAGACAGCTTGAACAGGAAAAACAAGGAAGGGAGTCAAAAATATCTTTTTGATCAAGAACATTTCAAGGAGAGGCTGAAAGTTCTTTGCCATTACAGGGGCCGGTGTACAGGGGGGGCTGGTGCCTCTAGAGGTGAGGAGACCATCAGCTGAAATAAGGCGAGAGAAGCTGTTAGAAGTCTTGATCAGATCCCCTGGTAGAATTTTTCACCACCCTCGCCCTCCCTCGTCCTGGAGACAGAATAAGAAACTGCAATGCCTTTAAGAGTAATACGTCCATCAGCTGGGCTGATGAAAATAATGGGCGGAGATCACTCACCCATCTACTGAAGAGTCTCATCTTGGGCTTGATATAGAGCTGGCTGACGCTGCCATTGTTGTAGGAAATTAAGAATGAGCTCATTAGCCGGGCTATTTAAGCCATTCCTATTAAGATGATGATGCTCCCAGACTCCAGCAGCAAAGGATGTTGTGTTCTCTGCAAATCATCTTTCCTGATCCTCATCTGTGCCTGATAAAGAAGTTCTGAATGTGACTTATGGCGTGGGGACAATGACAAGGAATGATTTTCTCAGCACTGGTAAAAGAATCTGACCTGTAAGAAAAATACTCCGGGCTATGTTTACTTGAAGAAATAAATCTTTTCCTGGGCACATCTTTCTTGTCTGTCCTGTCAAAGGAAAACTCACTTTCTCGTCTAATTCTTCTCAAATTTGCCACCTACTCCTAACCCTACAGGCTAGAAGTGAGTAAGAAATAAACGTTCCACCTTCAACTTAACCCATTCGGCCCAGATTTTGGTGTTTTGAAGAGGAATCCTAGATTTGCTGGGAGCCTGGATTGACTGTATTTCCTGCATCTGTGAGTCCCTCAGACCTTCACTGAGGGTGGTGGTTGAGCCTGAACTCTGTGAATACTGGAGGAACAGGCTTCCCTCCCAGCTGGGGAGTCCGTCTGGGTGTCCTTGCGACACCACCATCACCCCTACAACCAAACCCAAACCCCCGAGGCTCCTCGATGCCAGGCCAACACGAACTCCAAGGTGAGCTCCAAGCTTCTCACAGCTCCAATTGTTCCCATAAATCAAACCGTGGTTAACTCATCCAACTCCCTTTTTGAAACTGTTGTCTTATCAACCTTCTCCACTTCTATTTAGGAAATCAGAGTGGGACCTCCCCCGGCTGTCGTGCCTATATTGTAGGAAGTCTCTCTTCTGTCATGCTAATAATAAAAAAAGATGTCAGTGACTGAGGACTTAGATGTGGGGCACCTTGTTATTCATTCCATCATGTCCATTGCTGTAAATAAGGGCTAGAGCCACAAACCTTCTGGCTGACCCCAAAGCGCCTACTCTAACCATTGCACAAAAGTGCCTCCCTCTGGTCAGGGGGCACAGGAGGACCCCATCAGTGACTCCCAAAACTTCAAACTCTGAAAAGCACTTTCAGCCAACCCCTAAGGCATGCCTTTTCCAGCAAAATAATTTGGGAACAGTTTGGGCTAGGCCAGACGTGCAGATCACTTTCTGGTGGGAGGGTCAGCTGCTGAGCACCCCGGTGGATTCCAGAACTGAGAACTGCATCCGCAGGTGGCGGGTTT
The DNA here is from genome assembly GCA_004027775.1 of Bradypus variegatus. Lineage (NCBI taxonomy): Eukaryota > Metazoa > Chordata > Mammalia > Pilosa > Bradypodidae > Bradypus > Bradypus variegatus. The sequence goes on along the minus strand of PVKY010002790.1, from coordinate 1,045 downwards.
CTGGAAGGGCCCACCTGGAGCACAGGGGCCAGCATCCTCTGTGAGCGTGACTCGTGCCCTGCGAGGACCAGCCTTCAGTCCCGGCTTTCCACCTGCAGCCCTTTCACCGGACCTGAGGAACAAATCGAGAAGACTCCAGTGCTCAAACGGTCAAGCTGTGTTCATGTGCCATCTGGAATAGGGCAGCTGCTTCCTATTTGGCCAATTTCTAGGAATTTCTGCTCAAAATACATAAAGCATTCTCTCTCTAAAAATTACTCACCTAGGGTCTTGGAGTTTTCAGTGGGGTCATACGTGCTACCTACTGATTCTTGTAGTTCCTCCAGGTATAAAGTTTGACCTGCAGACAACATTTTACTTGGAGACTGTAAGCACATTTATAATTTGTGTGAAATATTTGTGTGCAGGCCTCATATAATAGCACCTCCTCGGTTTTCATAGAAGGGCAAGAATGTCCTTTTGAAGAATATTTTACCTCTCCCCCATAGCCACAGCCAGACATTCCCTGTAGTGTTAACTCTTCTCATTTATCAGGATTAAGGTGGCTTCCTTCTGGAAGCCACTCCACATTTCTCCCTAGCAGCAGTTTCAGGCATTCCTTGATCAGGCAAATTCCATGTAATGTATAAATCTTCTCTGAGGTTTAACAACCAAAAGATTTAACCATAAAGTTAGTGCTCAGTTTCAGAAAACCTCAAACGTGATGCCCAGACCAGCTAAATCTTTCCCTGCTTTCTAATTTATAAAACAACAAACCAAAACACCCACTTCCTTTTATTTAAGGTATGCATGCTTATGACAGAATAGTTGGAAGATTCAGAAAAATGTTAGGAAGAGGAACCAGAGTGCCTGATATCACTGACTGAGAGCACCTGGGAAATTGAGGTAAAAAAGGCATAATTGGCACTTGAAATGCTCTTGCTTCAGGTTTATTTTTCAAATTATAACCCATCTTGAACAAATGCCAAGTAGATTAAGCTACCTGTTCATTAAGTGCTTTCCGGGTACATATTGATCCCAAAACGTCCTTTGTCAAGCTGGAAAG
>PVKY010002789.1:0-23971 GCA_004027775.1 Bradypus variegatus | reverse complement strand
CTGGAGAAGCTGAGAGAGGACTCTCAGACACTTAGAGAGAAACACCCCAGGAGAACCAAACAGATAGCTGAAAGAAGCCAGGACAGACAGAAGGCCAGAGAACTTCTGTCTCCAAAATGGCTTGGAGGAAGCCATTTTGAAACAGAACCCAGGAGCAAAGGATCCGCAGACACCAGCCACGTGCCTTCCCAGCTGACAGAGGTGTTCTGGATGCCATTGGCGTTTCTCTGGTGAAGGTATCCTCTTGTTGATGCCTTAGTTTGGACATTTTCATGGCCTTTAGACTGTAAATTTATAACCCAATCAACTCCCTTTATAAAAGCCAATCCATTTCTTATATTTTGCATAATGGCAGTATTAGCAAATCGGAACATGTGGTAATTTTGTTATAATTGGTGAAACAATATTATTATAATTATACTATTAACTATAGTCCATAGTTAACATTAGAGTTCACTATATTGTACAGTCCTACATTTTTAAAAATTTTATTCTATTAACATATATACAATCTAAAATTTCCCCTTTAAGCCACATTCAAATATATAATTCAATGGAGTTAATTATATTCATGATGTTGTGCTACCATCACCACCATCTATTACCAAAACTTGTCCATCACTCCAAACAGAAACTGTATCAGTTAAGCATTGTAACTCCCCTTTCACCACCCTCAACCCAACCCCTGGAAACCTGCATTCTAGTTTCTGACTCCATGAATTTGCTTATTCTAATTAATTCATGTCAGCAAGATCATACAGAATTTGTTGTTTTGTGTCTGGCTTATTTCACTCAACATGATGTCTTCAGGGTTCATCCATGTTGTCACCTGCATCAGAACTTCATTCTTTTTTACGACTGAATAATACTCCATTGCATGTATATACTGTATTTTGTTTATCCATTCTCCTGTTGATGGACAATTGGGTCGCTTCCATCTTTTAGTAATTGTGAATAATGCTATGAACGTTGTTGCACAAATATCTGTTTGAGTTCCTGCTTTCAGTTCTTTGAAGTATATAATTAGAAGTGGGGTTGCTGGGTCACAAGGAAATTCTACACTTAACTTCCTGAGGAACTGCCAAACTATACCCACAGTGGCTGCACATTTTACACTGCCATTAACACGAATGAGTGTTGCTATTTTTCCACATCCTCTCCAACACCTGTTCCCATTTTTTAAAAAAATAATAGCCATTCTAGGGGGTGGGGAATGGTATTTCAGTGTGGTTTTAATTTGAATTTCCCTAATGAAAAATGATGTCAAGCATGTTTTCATGTGCTTATTGACCATTTGTATATCTTCTTTGGAGAAATGTTTATTCAAATCTTTTGACCATTTTTAATTGGGTTGTTTGTCTTTTTATTGTTGAGTTGTAGGATTTCTTTATCAACTCTGGAAATTAAACCCTTATTGGATATGTGGTTTCCAAATATTTTCTCCCATTTTGTAGGTTGCTTTTTTACTTTCATGATGAATTCCTTTGATGCAGAAAAGTTTAAAATTTTGATGAAATCCCATTTATCTGTTTTTGCTTTTGTTGCTCATGTTCTGGTGTCATGTCTAAGAATCCATTAACAAATCCTAGGTCATGAAGAATTCCCCCATGTTACCTTGTAAGAGTTTTATAGTTTTAGTTCTTATATTTAGGGTCTTGATCCATTTTGAGTTAATTTCTATATATGGTGTGAGCTGGGGTCTAACTTCACTCTTTTACAGGTGGATTAGCCAGGTTCCCCAAAACCACTTGTTGAACAGACTATTCTACTCCCATTGTATGTACGTAGCACCCTTATCAAGAATCAATTGTTCACAGATGTGTGGCTTTATTTCTATTTCAATTCTGCTCCATTTGGTCTATATGTCTATCTTTATGTCAGTACCACATTGTTTTGACTATTGTAGCTTTGTGGTAAGTTCTGAAATCAGGAAATGTGAGTTCTCCAACTTTGTTCTTCTTTTTCAAAAATTTTTTTGGCTATTCAGGACCCTTTGCAGTGGCATATGGATTTGAGGATCATCTTTTCCATTTCTGCATTGAATTTATAGGTTCCTTTGGATAATATGGACATCTTAGCAATATTAACCTTTTCAATCCATGACATGCAATGTCTTGCCATTTATTTAGGTCTCTTTTAATTTCTTTCAGCAGTGTTTTCTAGCTTTTGATTTACAAGACTTTTATATCCTCGTTAAATTTATTCCTAGACATCTCATTCTTTAGATGCTAGTGTAAATGGAGTTATTTTCTTAATTTCCTGCATCAAAAGGAATTCATCACCCCTTAATTCACCTGTTGAGGGACATTTGAGTTGTTTCCAATTTGGGGCTATTATGAATAAAGCTGCCATGAACATTAAACATTTTATTGTGGTAACATATAGATAGCATAACATTTCCCATTTGAACCACTTAGAAGTGACAATTTAGTTGTGTTAATTACATTCTCATGATTTTGAGTACTGTGATGGTTTGGAACTGCATGCACCCCAAAATACCTGTTCTTAGATCTAATCCATTCCTATGGGTGAAAACTCATTGTAAGTAGGAACTTTTGATGAGGTTACTTCAGTGAAAGTGTGTGTGGCCCAGCCCAGTCAGGATGGGTCTTAATCCTATTACTGGAGTCTGTTAAAGATGGAATGAATTCAGACATGGGAGAAAGTCACAGGAAGCAAGAAGCTGAAACAAAACCCAGAAGAGAAGGAAGAGACCAGGAGCCATCGCCATGTGCCTTGCAAAGTGACAGAGGAGCCCAGGATTGCCGGTAGCCGGCCCCAGAACACCACAGTCTTTGGTGGGAAAGCATCACCTTGATGATGCCTTGATTTGGACATTTTCCCAGACTCCAAACTGTGAACAAGCAAATTCCCATTGTTTATCCCTATCCACTTCATGGTATTTGCTTAAGCAGCCAAGGAAACTAAAACAAGTACCCACTAGGTGCCAGTCCTGGAGAAGCAGCTGTGAATGAGACAGACAGGGCCCCCGTGCTGCCTGTCTCCTGCAGGCTGCGTTGTGTTCTCCCTGCTCTCCTGCATGGGCAGAACCCTGGGCAGCTCACCTGCTTTGGAACATTCCTGGGGCTGCTGCTGGCTCCCAGGGAGGCCCACTGTGTGTCCCACATCAGAGCAGAAGGACTGAGACAAAGAAGGTGGAGCTTGGCTGGAATGGGCGGTGGCCCTTTCCTGCAGCTGGGCCTTTGCTCGGGAGACTCCAGCCACTGGCAGGCCACCCCTTCCAGGCCCAGTCAGATCCTTCCCTCCTGTCCCGAAAGGCCCGATCTCAGGTTGCCTCAGCCAGAAGTTGCCTCTGCAGCTTGTGCCTTGGCAGAGCTGGTGGGCACCTGAGAGCAGGGCCTAGCTGGCTCCTCTGGTTTCCTCCGATGCCCGGCCAGGCTGGGCATATGCTGTGTGCTCTCACTGAATGCCTACTGGACAGATGCTACGGCAAAGAGAGGAGGGTTGTGGATGGGCAGGGAGTGTGGCAGTGAGGCCAGGGGGTCACGGGTGGAAGGGGCAGGAGATTGGGCCTTTCCCAGGGCTTGCTCTGTGTGGATTCTCTCCCTTCACGGGGTGGGTGGAGGGAGAGGCTGGGGCGTGGGTGGTGGCAGAAAGCCCAGCAGGGAACCCTGGGACCCAGGAGCTGGACATGGCCTTGGCAAGCTAGAGCCCCACCCAAGAACCATGTGTGCTGGGAAAGGGGGGAGGGGTCATAAGTGTGATGGGCATGCCCCTCCTGCCAGAGCAGGTCCCAACACGGTTCTCGTCAGGTTTTAAAAAATTTATTGTTAATCAAAAACTGTGCCCTCCTTTAAAATCATGACAATTACAAATCAACTTTTCGATTCCAGACAAATGAAAGCAATGGGGAAACTGCTGCTTTATTCAATTTACCCTCCCCCTAAATCTCATGTTATGCCCCCCATCTTTGAAATCAGAAAGCCCTGAGGAGTTTGGGCTGAGGTTAGCAGCTTTCAGACTTATTAGGAGGGACTGAGAGAAACCACAGTACCCAGAGCCTTTGTCTGAGGGATGCAAGGTGAGGTCTAAGGTTCTGGGAGGGGCACCCACAATGACTCTCAGGAACAGGGACTGGGTGGCTGAGTTGCCCTCCCTTGGCCCAGTCTCCTCTAATGCTGCTGGCTGTCCTCAGCCGCCCCCCACCACCCCCGACTTTGTTCCAAAACCACCAATCTCCCTCCTTTCCTTTGCTCTAAACTCGTAACTCCCGGGTTGATCCTAGCAAGGCGTTCTATTGAAAGTCAAGAATAGTTTACACTACAGTGTAAGAGACTGACAGACTTAACAGCTCAAAGGAGCCCTTGCATTTTTAAAGAAGAGTCTGTGAAATCAAACACATCTCAGCTGGGTAGAATGTGCACACGTGATCTTTCTGAGGCAAGGTCTCTTCCAGTTCCAGGTGCCCGGTGCCTCCCGGGCCGGCCCTCCCACCTCTTCCCTCGAGAAGAACAAGGCTCAGCTGCGGGCCCCTTTCGCGGTAAGGCCCCGCGCTAGGGAGTTTGAGCTCCCAGGGTGGGCGGGGATACTGAGGCCGGGCGCCCGGAGCCGAGACCTCAGCACCCGCACCTCGGGGCCCGGAAGGAAGCTGCGGCCGAGGGAGGGGGCGGCGAGGGTGCCCCGGGGCGCGCCTCACCTGCGAGAGGCCCCGTCCCGAGCCTTCATCCTCCCCGGCCGGGGCCATCCTCCCTGCCGCCGCCGGGGCGCGAGACCACCTCCCCCTCCGGTCCCGCGCTCCTCTTCCCTTTCTCCGCTTTCACCGCCACCCCTGCCCCGTCGCGGGTCGCGGGTCTGGAGCCGGGCGCCTCGCCTTCCCCGGTCTCCCCGAGAGGGCGGTGACTGCGGAGGGAGAGGAGGGAGGGAGGGGCCACCCTCCCCCGCCCCCGGGGGCGCGTCGCGCGCGTGGCCCCCGAGCCGCCGAGCCGCCGAGCCGCCGAGCCGCCGAGCCGCCGAGCCTGCGCCAGGGAGGCTCAGAGCGCCGCGCGCCGCGCCCCGACTGGGCTGGCTCTGCTCGCGGACGGCGGAGGAGACGATGCTGGCGGGCGGCCCCGGCCCCGGCCCGCGCTGCCGCCGGGGAGGGCCCCAAGCGCGCCGCTAGTCGCCGCCGCCAGGGCGGGTGCGTGAGGAGGCTCCGGCCGCGCCACGCACGCCGCCTCCTGCGCCTCCCGGGCCGGCCGCGCTCGCCCGGCGCCCCCGACTCTCCCGTCCGGATCCCGGGGCTGACGGCGGGGACCTCGCGCTCCGGCCGGGGAACAGCCCCCGGCCCCCGCCGCGCGGACACCGTCCCGGACAGCGCGGCCTCCGAGGACCCCCACAGGTAAAGGCGGGCGCCGAGGCGGCTTCCCCGGAGGTTGGGAAGGGGCCGGGGAGGGCCGAGTCCCCAAGGACTGGGTGAGAGAAGGCAGTAAACACAAGGGATTCAGGAATCCCCAGGATGGCTCTGATTTCTTTCTGACACGATTTCTTTTCAGCTCCCAGGATTGGGCCTGGGGGTGGGGGTGGATTTAGGTGAGGACGGCAGGTACTGGGAGAGGGGACGGAGAGAGGCCAGGGGCGCGAGGGATGGAGAGTGACCAGGCCCCAGGGCAAGCCAGAGACAGGAAACCAGCGTTTGGCGTGGACAGGACTAAATCTGTGTGTGGTCAGGGGGTGGCCTGAGCCAGGGGGAGCAGGCCCTGGTTGGGGAGCGGCTTGCAGCCACCATTCCTTTCCCACGTGGGTGGTGGGAAGCTCAGGGAAGGAAGCAAGAGGTGCGTCTCCTTAGCCACATCCCTTTCAGTTCCAGATGCTCAGTGCTACCCGCGCCCTGGAAACCCACTCTGCCTACCTGCCCGAGGTGTCAGCCCCGCAGCCCCTGCCCAGAAGACGTCCCCAGGCCTCTGCAGGTCGCAAAGAGCCCAAGTAGGGGGCCATTCCCGGAGCCCCTCCATCTCTCCCCAGCACAGTAGAAACAGCAGCCAGGATGCCAAGGAACCCAGGCTTCTCTGAGCCCGAGTACTCTGCTGAGTACTCAGCCGAGTACTCCGTCAGCCTGCCCTCCGACCCCGACCGTGGCGGGGGCCGCACCCATGAGATCTCAGTCCGGAACTCGGGGCCCTGCCTCTGCCTGCCCCGCTTCATGCGCCTGACCTTCGTGCCCGAGTCCCTGGAAAACCTCTACCAGACCTACTTCAAACGGCAGCGCCACGAGACCCTGCTGGTGCTCGTGGTCTTCGCTGCCCTCTTCGACTGCTACGTGGTGGTCCTGTGTGCGGTGGTCTTCTCCAGTGACAGGCTGGCTCCCCTCCTGGTGGCCGGGGTCGGGCTGGCAGTGGACGTCCTCCTCTTTGTGCTCTGCAGGAAGGGGCTGCTGCCAGACCGGGCCACCCGGAAGGTGGTGCCGTACTTGCTGTGGCTGCTGATAATGGCCCAGACCTTCTCGCACATGGGCCTGGGCTTTGCCCGGTCCCACGCGGCCAGTGACACGGTGGGCTGGCAGGCCTTCTTCGTCTTCTCCTTCTTCATCACACTGCCCCTCAGTCTCAGCCCCATCGTGACCATCTCTCTGGTGTCCTGCGTGCTGCACACGCTCGTCTTGGGGATCACCGTGGCCCAGCAGCAGCAGGATGGGTTCAGGGGGATCCAGCTACTGAGGGAGGTAAGTCCCTGCCTTCGTTGCCCACCCAGTGGTTTCCCCTTCCACAGGTGCTCACCCAAGGTGGACCCACTTTTGAAGGGGTGAGGCATCATGTCTTTGCCCCTGAGTCGAAGTGTGTCCTGGGGGACTCTGGGGCTCTTGGCCACCTTTGTAGGAAGGGACCTCCTTTCCCTCCACCCCAGGCCTTGCCCCCCTTGCGTTCCCCGGGGTTAGCCTGTGCTTGGCCCCTGGCTCCAGAGAATGTTAGGACATTGGGTGTCAGGGCCGCTCTGTCCCCTGTGCCCAGCCCGTGTGGTGACCAGAAGGCCACTGTAGGCCTGGGCTCCAGGCAGCAGAGGCCTGGCTGCTCTTGTCAGTGACGCTGGCCAGGGGCACTGCTGGTGGGAAAGAGGGTCCCTGTGGGAGCCACAGGGCCTGGCTTCTGGTCTCCGTTGTCGTTGGTGAGCTTGGGTAAGCGGCTGAACTGGAGTGGGCCCCGTGCTCCTTGCTCAGAGGGGTTTCCCCTCTACCCTGCCTCCCTAACATGGTTGGTAAGATCACAGGAAATGGGGGTCAGTGCACGGGGAACCGGGGAGGGCTGCAGAGAGGGCAGGTGTGATTATGGTATGTACTGCATCTGTGCTGGGAGCTCAGGGTGCCGGTGAGATGCTTGTGTGGGGATGGCAGGCTCCGCACAGCGGCACAGGGGAGCGGACGGGCCCTGCCACCGTGCGGGAGAGTCAGCCAGCCCAGAGGACACTTTCTCCCAAAAGGAGTGGGACGCTGGGCTCACTTCACTAACAGCTGAACCTTGTGACCCCACCCGGGAGCTCAGCCCAGGCACGGAGGGGCCGCAGAGGTAGCCCATCAAGAACTCCACGGAGCTTAGATGCAATGAATTGCACAGGTGTATGTCCTGCCTCCTTATATTATACGGAGCCCAGAGATGGGAGGTGACCCGCCCAAGGCCACACAGATCCTGGTGGCAGAATCAGGGCCGAAGTGTCCATTTCTTGACTCTGGTTCCAGTGCTCTTTACACTACGTCACGTTGCCTCCACCCTGGCTAACGCCATTACCGTCGTCTCCCTGGGCTGGGGCTGGGTCTCCAGGGAGTTGTTGCTGGTTGATGCAAGAACCTCGCGGAGCTGTCCCATCGCCTCCCACAGCATTTTCTCTAACTTTTTTCCATTCGCACATTCTGGCCCATGCAGTGTCCTCTCTGGGAGACTTGGTGCCTCTCAGTTCTGCAGGAGCCAGCCCAGGGCTGGTACATGAGGCTTCACGTGGGCATATCCAACAGGAACTTTTGTTTTCTCCCAGTGCCCTGTTCAAATAAGATGACACCCTGCCGTTAACAATACAACTTTGGGGCTGGAGGACTTCAGGCTGTGCCTCTGCCAGCCGAGGCCCTGCTGGAAGCTGTCTGGGGAAGAGTGAGAGATTCTTTCCTGTTGGGAATCAGTAAGAGGCGCTGCTTGGGGGCAGGCAGACAGATGGGCACAGCCGCGTGCAGCCTGGGATCAAATTCTCAACCATTACCTTCTCCTGAACAGCCATCCTGACCCTTTCCTGCCTGCTGGGGCCTCTGGCCCACGCGCTGGGCTGGCCTCTTAGGGAGCAGCACACAAATTCTCCCTGTTGGGGCACAGATCCCTCCCTTGGCCTCACTTGAGCCTCTTGGTGGTGGAGTCTCTTGGTGGTGGGGAAATGAGGGTCTCACGGTAAAATTGAATGTCACCCCCTCAGCCCCTTCCAGGTCTGGGCTGAGTGCAGAGACAGATGAGCAAGGGCTTGCCAGGATGTCGGAGGTTCTGTCTCGACAGGAGACAGGAGGCAGATGTGAGAGGCCATGTGTCCTGGGGAGGCAGCCCGTGAGTGCCCAGCTGGGGATGCTTGCTGGTGACAGTCAGTCAGGGCTCCCCCACTGCCTGTCCCTCGGTCTCTGGTGGGCAGAGAAAGGACCGACTCCTGCTCCAACTCGGTAGAGCTTGGGGCTGGGGAGGCGTCAGCTTTGAAGAGGTGACCTGGCAGGTGCAGGAGGGCAGGGCCTAGGTGGGTTCTTCTTGACCCGAAGCCTCCGGGTGCAGCCCCGGGGGTAATGTACATGATATTGCCCTCGTTCGCAAATGTCTTCACTGGAGCCTCGGCTTTGTTTGTCCTTGAAGTGGTCAGAGAACGTTAGCCAAGGCCAGGGCCTGGGGGAGCAGCCAGTCAACACCCCCCACCCATTTTGCAGAGGGGAAACGCACAGAGGCGGATGGTGCCTTGCTCGCTGTCACACAGTAATCTCTGACAGAGGCAGGCCCGGGGCCCGAGTGTGCTGAGGGCCAGCCCAGGGCTTGCACCACTGGGGGACTGTTTGTGGGGTCTGGGGGTGTTGTCCTATAGACCGAAGGCTGCTGGAGAGCAGGAACTTCCCCCCACCCCACCCAGCTGGGAGCGGAGGCCGGCGCTGCTGCTTGGGTCCCCACTCTGAATTCGCATTTAGAAGGGGACTCTGGATCTCGGTTTATCAACTAAGTGGGAACCCAGTCAGTCCCCTTCGGGCCCAGGCTCTCTTTCAACTTCAGTTCTGAGGAGATTTGGGGGAGACTTTCCAGGTAGCTCCAGGACCCCTGCGGCCCTGCCACATCTCCCCAGGTAAGCAGGGACTCACTGGGGGTTCCTGGAGCTTCTGGGGAACCCTGCCGAGAGCCTGTGACCGGGCGAGGCGTGGCTGTTGGGCTGCAGCGCCCCGACACCCCGTAACGCCAGTGCCTGGAGTCACTTTGGGACCATGAGTGCTGGTCTCCTTTGGGTGCTGCTAAGAGACAGCAACAACAAAACCCCCCCAAAAACAAACAAAAAAATAAATAGGAAACCAAAATAGAGGCAAATGAGTGAGCCAAGAATAAAGCTTCTAGCATCCCGGGGAGCGTGACTTTCACGTGGAAGCAGTGCCAGGGAAGGGGCTTTGGGAATAGAGGGGACAGAGCCGGGAGGCTCTCAGTGTCCAGTTGGGAGCCAGAGATAGAAGGCAGGAGGCCCCAGCCTGCATGGGCTGCCTTCCAGAAGTTTCTGAGTCACTTGTTTGGGATTAATGTGACTTTTTAAAAGGTGCCTGGGTTCCCAGGCCCACCCAGAAAAGTCTTGCTTAACTCACAGTACCCCTGTGTTAGATCGGTGGAAACAGCGCAGTGTGGCCCTGCCTTGCTGGGGAGAGGCACCTGGGGATACAGCTCTCCCCAGAGCAGAGGGACGGAGACCCTCCCCGGCCCTGCTCTTCCCCTTGGGATACGGCCTCTATCCACCTGGGGATGGGGAGAGGCGGGAGCAGGGGCTGGAGGACAGGATGGAGGACAGGACAGGAGAACAGGGCCGGGCTGCCTGTCAGGTCAACACCCAGGAACTTTCTCCAGACCCCTGGCACGCCCTTCTCCTGCCCACATGCTTCCCCCTTTCTTTCTCTTCTCCCGTCACCTGTTGACTTCAGCTAGGGTCTCTCTCCAGGGTCAGAGGTGAAGGCAGTTTTACAGTTAAAAGCAAAACTCTGGATATCTGGGGTTTTGCAAGGTGTTTTTTTGCTGCTGTCACTGACAGCACTGAAGAAGCATTTCCAATATCAGAAGTCGTCTTCGTGTGCACCCCTCGTCCCCCCATACTGGACAGGAAGCTCACACAACTGCTCACGGCAGCTTGAAAGGTCAGAAGTAGACTAGTCATCCAGTCCTGGGCACTGCCCACTGGAGGCCAGCAGGTTGGGGTGTTGCTATGAAGAGCAGGTAGAGTCAGGGGTGTGGGATGGGGCATGGGATTGGCTGGGGCTGGGGCTTCCTTTATTTAGTTCGTGAATATTTCATAAATGAATATTACTGAGCTACAGGTATGGGCCTTGTAGCCTTAGGTTCTGGGAAGAGAAAAGGTACGACAAACCCAGTAGCCATAGGCAGGTTGCAGTGCTGCGGGAGAGGGATGGCAGGGAGGGGGCACGGACCCGGGGCGTGTGGGGTGACGGGGAGGGGGCTCGGACCCGGGGGTGAGGTGAGGAAGCAGAAGGGAGTTGGAGGCAGGACCAGGTGGGACTCTCACACAGGTGCACACACCTGTCAGCTTCCAACAGGGTCATAAAAGGCATGAGTCTGTGGCAAGCTGGGGCCTTGGAACCCCTGAGAAAATGTCATATGGCTTCTTTCACAGAGGAAGAGATATTTGAGAGCAACCTTCTCTCATGCAGTTAATGGCCTGGTCAGACCTTTATTCACAGATATAACGTGGTGGACCTGCAGATGTGTAATTTCTTTCACACCTACAAATTACATCTAGTGGGTGAGGGGTGGCTCCGAGGGGCTGGAGGGGGGATTGGGAGAGGGAGGCCAGCCTTCCAGACCCCCTCTATGGGCCGGGCTGGCGCCGAGGGTCCTGTGTGCATCGTCTCGGGTGTTACTGGCTCCGTTTTACAGATGAGGAAGCTGAGGCTCGGTGGGGTTGAGAGGATGGGGGAGGCTGGAGAGCTGGGGAGGGGTCACCAGTGGTGAGCAGGTGGGATGGGGTGGTGGGCAGGCCACGTCTCTGAGGCCTCCTGAGAGCCCATTTCCCTGGCACCCAATTCTGGGCCACTTCTGCCCTCAGATGCCTTCGCTAAGTATTGAAGAGCAGTGCCTGAGAGCAGGAACCCTAAATGTAATAGGGAGCCCCTCCCCTCTCTCCCCCTGGGAATTGGGCGGAAGGAGGGGAGATGCCCATGACAGAAAGCTCCTTGGGGAATGTGGCCGGAGTGGGTGAGGCTGAGGGGAGGTGGAGGCCCGAGTTGGGGGCAGGGGAGGTGGTGGCCTGGGGCCTTTGACCAGCCACAGGGGCAACCCAGGGCTTGGCCTTTTGCTCCAGGCTCCACCACCGTCCCCGGGTGGGGAGGGCCTGCCAGCCTGGTGGGTAAGAAGCAGCCATCCCTCCAGAGAGAGTGGGCCAGTGCAGGTCCACGTGGGAGCCAGAATAGCGAGGGAACGCACGGGGGGACCCCCACGGCCGGCGGATCCAGCGGCACATGAGGAAGAGTAATCAGTTACTGGACATGTAAACAACTCTGCAGAAAATCACCCCCTCCGTTTCTCCATGGCCTTTTCTGATCCTTATCTATGTGTAAACAGAGTGTTCCGGTTTATCTTTATCACGCATATGCGATTTAGGGCCGGCCTTTCACCCACTATGTCACCGACATTTGCTGTGAACACCAGGGTCCCTGTGTTTATGGTTTTCAATCGGCGCATTCTCATCAGCTGGTGTTTTCTGGAGAGGCTGGGCGCGTGGACACACACAAGCACAGCCCTCCCGAAAGCTCTCCCTGAGATGGAATCTGTAGGGCTCCTGGGTCACTCTCGTCCTGTGCTTCCTTCACAGTGGTGCAGCTGTCACGTTGCCCCGGGACAGACCCCCCGGTGGCCCCTTGTCACCAAACACGTTCTCGATGGCAGACTCCCAGGTGCACGTGTCCTGGCTAAGACAGAGGCAGCACAGAGAAAATACCCCCTGCGTGGGTGGCCGCCTTTCCTGTGTGCCTGCTTTGTCTTCCAGCTAGAGGCAGGTATTTCTGTTTGCATTTTACAGATGGGCAAACCCGTGTGTGTGTGACAGGCGATTTGGCTTGTCCGGAGCCTCCCAGCCCGTGTGGGCACAGCAGGGTTTGAAGCCAGGTCGAGGGAGCTCTGCTGCCCTCTGTGCACTGTAATGCAAGGCTGCAGCTGCAGGGCCGGGCCATGGCGGCTTCTCCCAGCACAGGGCCATTGCCCCACGGTACTGTCAGACCCGGGTCCTCAACCACGGGCCACCCCCCGGCAACCCTGAATCTGGTGGGACTCCGGCGGCCCGGCTCCGCTAACAGCCTCTGCCCCAGCTGCTGGGCGAGGACCTTGGTGGAAGCCCCCCTCAGGGATGCGGGACACCCTCGGCATGCACCCTCTGCTGGCACCCCTGGCCCTCACAAGGTGCCCGGTAGGTCCCGGGTGCCTTCACCAACGTGGCTGGTTCTTGGCCAGAGGCCGTTTAGAAGGCATGTGTGGCCCTGGCCCCTGCCTGTGCCTAGTTCCTCGGTGATTCGAGAGGCTTCCCTGGCCCGGAAGCAACATCCGGGGTGCTGACCGAGGGCACTCTGTCCTCCGGTGTCTGCCGTGGATACGGACGCGTGGGGAGGTCACTTTTCCAATACCCTAATAGCGATGCCTGTCAGAACCAGGAAAGACGGAAACGGTGCTTGTGAGAAGCAAAACCAGGCGCGAGTGCTGCTGGGGTATGTTCCGCGGTTGTTAAAGAGCGCCTAGGCCTTCCCGCGAGCCGCCCGAAACACCGTTCTTTGGTTTCTCCACCCACAGCTCCTCGGAAGGAGCAGATGAGGGGACCAGGGGGTGTTTGTAGGGCCGGGCAGTGTCGCTCGAGAAGCACAGCCCTGCACCGCCGTCTGGCCGAAGCATCACGGCTTCCCAGGATGGGAGTGACTGGCGGCCGTCATGGTGAACAATGTTAGGTTACAAGAAAATACTAGATTACATCTAGTACCAGGTGGCATGGGGTATATGTTTTTAAAACTCTTTATTTTGAAATAATTTCAAACTTAGAGGCAGTTGTAAATATAATTTAAAACCAATTCGGAGAATGCCAATATATTTCTACCCAGACACCCAGATTTATCAACTGTTAATAGTTTGCCACATTTGTTATATCACTCTATTTATCTCCCTATCTATCTATCTCCCTGTCCCTCCCCCTTCCTTCTCTTAAACCTTTGAGAGTAGGTTACATTCTTCTTGCTTTTTGAGCACTTAATACTGCCACGCGCATTTCCTAAGAACAAGGATATTCACTTACATTAAGTGCCATTATCAAGTTCAAGTGATAAAATCTTAGTCTATATTCCAGTTTTTTCAGTTGTCCCACTAATGTCCTTTTGGGCATTTTCTCCTCCATTATTAGATCCAGTCCAGGAGCATGTACTGCATTTTCTTGTCATTGTCCTGTCGTCTCCCTCTTTTTTCCAATCATGGTAACTTCCATACAACAAACCTTTCCTGTTTCACCCTCCCAAGCTCACCATTCAGTAGGATTAATCACATTCACAATGTTGTCTCCCTCACAACCATCCATTAATAAAACCCTTCCACTACCCCAGACAGAGCCCCGTGCCCATTACGTGTTAAATTGACCCCTATTGCTTCCACCCCCTGCCCCTGGTAACCTGTACTTTACTTTCTGACTCTGTGCATATATCCTCTGTGTCTGGCTTATTTCATTCAACATGTCTCCAAGGTTCATCCATGTAGTAGCAGATCTCAGGACTTCACTGTGTTTTACAGCTGTATAAGGTACCATCGTATGTATATACCACATTTTGTTTATCTGTTCATCTGTTGGGGCACTTTAGTTGCTTCCACCTTCTGGCTACTGTGAATAATGCTGCTATGAACATCCATGTGCAAATACATGTTCAAATCCCTGCTTTCAATTATTTTGGGTAAATATACCTAGAAATGGGATTGCCAGGTCATATGGTAATTTTGTGTTTAATCTTTTGAGGAACCACTAAACTTTTCCACAGCGGCACCATTTTACGTTCCCACCAGCAGTACATGAGGGTCCCCACTTCCTGCATCCTCACCAGCACTTATCTTCTGTCTTATTAAAATACTAGCCATCCTAGGGGGTGTGAGGTGGTGTCTCCTGGTGGTTTTGATCAGCATTTCCCTAATGGCTAATGATGTTGAGCCTCTTTTCATGTGCTTATTGGGCATTTGTGTATCTTCTTTGGAGAAATGTGTATTGAAGTCCTTTGTCCTTTGTTTGAGTGGATCATTTGTCTTTTTCTTGCTGAGTTTAGTCTTGTATTTTAAAAAACATTTTGATCAGAAATGGATAGAAACCAGTGTGGGAATTTAAGGATTATATTTTGGTTCTCCGGGAAATTCACTGATATTAGATGGCTCATTTCTCAGTGGCATCCATTTACATGCATGCATTTGTCAACGTGGTGTTGCAGTTATCTGTTGCTATATAACAAACTACCCCAAAACTTAGTGACATAAAGCAACAATTAGTTATTTCTCATGGCTCTGAGGGTCGGTTGTGCTCAGTGGGGTGGCTCTTGGCTTTGCTAACTTGGTTGCATTCCACTGATGCGGGGCTGCAGGTTCTAAGGCTTCACTCACAGATGCGGAGCCCCGGAGGCCCCTTGGTGTTGCTGCCTCGGCTTCCCAACAGCAGTGGTCTCGGGGCGGGGGGGGAAGCGGAAGCTGCCAGTTATTTTAACGGCCAGGCCTGTAGTTGGTCAAAGCGAGTCACAAGGCTGGCCCAGATCGAGATGGGGGAAGCCGGCTCTAGCCTTGATGTGAGTGGTGCTTGCAGGGAGGGTGGGAAGGAATGGACGAAGGCCCTCTCCCAAACCTGGAGGTGTGCTGAGAAGAAACAAATAAAACCCAGCATCTCGGGTACAGAATGCTCTGTGACCACAGGTTGTTTCAGAAGTTAGAAGTGTGGTACAGAGCAGGGCACATATAACTTCTTTAAGGTATTGATTCTCTGAGACACTATTGCTAAGCTTCTCGGAAAGTTTCAGAAACTGCACAGCACATAAAACTATGATGGGTCGTGATTCGTCTTCGTGGGCTTTGCCCTGCCTCATACACGTGAGAAGGATTCAGTCTTAACTCCTCAAGCCTGCTGTACCCACTCAGTGCGGCACGCAGCCCCAGGTTACAGGGGAGCCCCTGAGGAGCTCGCAGCCTGGTTGCCACCAGCACATCCTGTCCTTGCTCTCCACGCAGGGGCTGGGTGGACAGCCAGGCTCCAGTGTCTACATCCCCTCCCCAGGAGGCAGGAATTTGCTGTGTAGTCCTTCGGAAACATGTCGAGTTTGTCTTTCTTGGCAGGTTGTCACTTTGAGTAGAGATCAAGACCAATAGTAGAATTACGTGATAGCCCCTCAAAGGGCCTTGTACATGACGGCCTCTCCGTAAATGTTTGCCAAGCCCGTACATTCCTGCTTTGATTTTACCTTTATTTCCTTCCTCATAAACTCTCATCAAGGTCGATCAATTTTTGGTGAGATCCAGGCCTGAGAAAATGTCCTGGTGTTAATCCAAGTGATTTGAGAATGACTTTTTGTGTGTGTGTGAAGCAAGATTTATGTGACCCTCCCAGGGTGCTAATCAATCCTCCTTTGCCACTTGTTAATACAGATTCTTTCTAGTCTAAGGAAAAAGCAGGAACTGACGAGGGATTTGGGAAGCCCAGATAATGAGTCATTGACAGCCTGTGGCCTAGTTCTAATTTCGTCCTTGGCAAAAATGATTTGTATAGTATTACACAGAACAGTGGCAGAGCCCCATTGGATTCCTCACCATCCCACCTCAGTCTAAAGAGAAACTTCATTCCTTCTGTTACTTATCAAACACATCATCAGAGCTGCCTGCCTTGTTCTAGGAAGGATACAAAGAATGAATAAAACTTGGCCCCTGCCCTCAAGGACTCACAGGCAGTGGTACTAGTCTTATGAGTGAGAGAAAGTCTGCACAGAGGAACTGAGAAGGCTTCCAAAGGGCTGGTCGTGGCGTTGGGTCTTGAAGGATGAGTAGGAGTTTGCCAGGTGGAGCTGTGGGAATGGGGCCTTCTGGTCAGTCATAGAAGGTCCCCACTTGCCTGGTGATAATTACACGTGACAGGCATGTGGGGGGAGCCAGAGAGACAAGGGGTAGAGAAGCCAGCTAGTGAAGGACTAAGGATTTGGAGCTTGATTCTTAAGATGATGGGGTTCCATGAAAGGAACTTAAGTAGGAGATACACAGGATCTGGTTTGCATTTGAAAGATTCATTCTGGTGGACATGAGTGAGGCCAAGGCCATCTGGGAGGTTATTGAATAGTTGAGATGGCACCTGAGGGCCACCACCAAGATCGAAGCGGGATGGAGAAGAGGTGCTCAGGGGACTTCCAAGAGAACTACCAGATGATTCAGTGGATAATTATCAAACACCTTCTGCCTCCCAGGCCTGTGCTTAAGATCTGGAGCTTACTAGAGAGGACTAGAGTCGAATTTGGGATTGTCAGCATTTAAGTGGCACCCAGGGCCCTAGGGAGTGTGAAGTTTCACCAGGGAGGGTGTAGAATCAAAAGAGAGGAGGGTTTAGGACTTCACACCGGGGAGCAGCCCGGGGGTGGTTGGGGGGAGGGGTGCCCCCCCAACCTACCTCTGCCTCCTGTCTGGGCACCTGCTTTGTCCCAGGTGTCCCGTGATGGGTAGATGGGCCATTTGGGGGCATGAGGTGAGTCCCCTCTGATGGTGTTTTGCATCACTGGTTCTTTTGCTCAGACGAGCCTTAGGTGGCCTGGGCTCAGGGTGGTGAGGGGCTGCTTGTCTCTGTTCTCCCTGGTAGACAGTGGCCCGGGATCCTTCCCTAGTGACGTGGAGGGGCCGGTGGACAGTATTTCTAGAGGCACTTAGCACACCGTGAAGCACCACGCAGACGCTGGTCATCTCTTACTCCAACTAAGCTTGGCAAACCTCTCTGGTCGTTGCTCTGCGAACGAGTTGGACCCAGTTGATTTATTTTTAGCTTCTCTTTTCTGTGACCAAATGGCTCTTTGGTCTTCATTGTGAAAAGATTATTTTTGAGATTTTTGAATTATAAAATACCATATAATAGTGCAGAAACTTTGGAAACAAGAAAAAGGAAATTTATTGTTAATACCACCATAACCCATTGTGTCTGCGTGTTCCTTTCTGGTTTTTCGTATGGAAGTTTTTACAAAGCCGTCCATGTATTACCTCTCCTTTTCTTAATTCACTTTATATCTTTTTAAATCAATCTTCACAGTCATCATTTTTAATGGCTGCATAAAATGATGTTGGTTAAATATCCCATAATTAGCTCAATGTTTCCTTTTCTATAAGGCATTTAGCTACTTTTAATGTATTAATTTTGTCATGTGAATTTTATTTGTTTATTAGTCATAAATGGTTTATGCACAGTGTCAGCAGGCCTGCTGCTCGCTCCTGCCCCCTCCTGGCCATTCTATGCATGACGCCTCTCCCTCCCTCTGATGAGCTGCCTCTGTTTTCAGCTCTTTCCTCCAGCAAAATTCTTCTTGCAGTTCCTGAGAAATTCACTTGGATTAGTAATGAAACCTTTCCTCTTCCTCTCCTCAAGAACCCTTTTGTAATTGTAAACAGAGATGAAAATGACAAATGTGAGACGAGCTCCGACCCCACTCCTTACCCCCATTCAAAGCCCCACCGGAAGCAGCCCGGATCTGAGCATTCGCAGGATTTCTGAGACTGTGGTCTGTTGCCACTGGGTCACTTCAGGGTTAGTCCCTGTGAAATCTTACTTGGTGCTAGCTGAGTAAGACCTGGTGGCATAAGGCTGGGGCCTGGGGTCTCTGAGGCCGGCCCTGAGTGGGCCCCTGGGGGCCGAGGGCTGAGTTTTTCATCCAAGGGCCCCAGGCCCCAGGGAACTTAACCTTATGGGCCAAATTCGTAAAGACTGAGGGGAGCCTGAGCTGGGGCAACCACCTGGTGGTGGTGGGTGGACTCCCCCCCACCCCTCCCTGCCCGGGGAAGGGAACCACATCTGTTATTTGGCGCATCCCTGCGCTCACAACAAAGTCCCAAGAAACCAAATTAGTGATTTCCAGAAGGGAAATTGGAACAGAGGGCATTGCGTGGGCCGGGGCAGTGACCCTGCTTCCCTGCGAGCTCCCTTCCCGGCCTTGGTGACACTGTCAGCTGTCTACAGCCTCCCCCTTCCTGCCAGAAAAATGGCGCTCATTCTCACTGCACGGCTCTCTTTTTCTAGACTCTCACATGGCTAGAGTTTAGCTTTCACTGAGTCAGTATTCAGTCTTCTGGGAAACACATTCATCCCACTCTCCCCCCATTTTTAGGTAGAAGCTCCATCTCCAGAGTCAGTTCACTTGGGGTTGCCTCCGGGCTCCGCAGCTGCAAGATCCTGGGTCAGTCATTTCATCTCTGTAAGCCTCAGTTGCCGCCTCTGTGAAATGGGGATGATAACACCTTCTTCACTGGGTTAGTGCCGTGATGAGACACCCCAAAAGGCATGTGCACCGCCTGGCACCATGGCCCGGGATGCAGCAGGCAGTAGCTGTGGTTGTTTCCCGGCTGCTGCGGTCAGTGCTGTTTTCATGGGCTCTGACAAAGAGGGTCTTCAGAAGAGCCAGGGTGGCTCCAGGGGAGGGCAGAAGAGCACTGTGTTCTGGGATGTCTGGAGGGCACCCTGGTTGCATCAAGAACTGCCCTCGCCTCCCTGGTTGGAGCGCCCTGGCCACCCCTCCTCTTCTCCCTGTTGTCGGTCCCTGGGCCCTGCGGGGCTGTCGGACACTCAGCCCCCCCTGGATAAACATTCCCATTCAGCTTCCCCCGAGAAATGTCTTAGAAGAATGTACACGCATCTTCACAGTTATTGAACATTTTTTCCACGGCAATTAGCAAAAACAAACCTTAACTCCAAATCTTACTGTAGCAGCCATGGCTTTGCTTGCTGAGCTCAGGGCTTCTGCTGATCAACTCTGATAATCAGATAAAACCAAACCAAACCCCACCAGCAGCACCAGAGGGATGGGAGGCAGGAAGCAAATGAGGGAAGAAATGTAGCTGCTGGGCAGCTATTTTCCTTGTTGCTTTAGAAGAGAATGAATTTTTCAGATAAAGTTCCCCAGCAGGACAAAGAATCCTGTATTGTTGTTGCAAGTCTTCTTCTTCTCCTTCTCATCATCCTCCTTCTTCCCCTTCTCCTCCTCCTCCTTCTCCTCCTTCTTCTCCTTCTCCTTCAGCAATGGCCTTTTCATTCAATGTCTTTTTTCTTTATACCTTATTTTTGGAGGGGGGTGAATTGAGGTAACGGGTGGGAAGGGGCAGTGATGAAGTCTCTGGGATGAGTTGGGCAGGAAGAAGGCTGAATGTATTCTCCCATTAGGCCAGATTACTTGAGCTGTATGAAGCGTGGTTCCTTTAGAGTAGAGGTGAGCTGGTGGCAAAATGAGAGCATGGCGTGGAGACCATGGGGTGGTGGAACATCTCTGCTGGTCCTGGGGGGCCTCCCTCTGCTCCTCTGCTCTTTAGAGCCCTTCCTCTTCTCCGTCATTATAGCTCCTGAGACTTAGCATTGGGTTCAGGGTTGGAAAGGATCTCGGAGCTCACTCTCCAACTTGTAAGATGCGTTGAAATCCCCTCTGTGGTGCCCCCAGCACATCATCACCAATGCTTTGTTTCCATTTCCCTAGAAATGGTTGAAGGCTCTGCCCGATGGCCTTCCCACGGGTCTTTAAGGTGATTTTTATGTACAGGTGTCGTCCATCTTCATACCTACCCAGTGCCGTGGGGGGTCTTGCCCCTGGCGTTTTACAGAAGAGAAAGTGGAGGGGGCCACCCAGGGGCACAGCTGAGGAACAGGGCAGCCTGTCTCAAGCCCACTCCTTCCAGATCCAGATGAAGCAAAAATCCTCTTACCTGATGAGACTGGGACAGGTCACTGGTCAAGCAGTGTAGAAAGTCTCACATTATTGTAGTGGTTAAAAGCTGCATATTAGAACACAGAACCTGTACACCAAAAAGTGAGTTGGACCTTCTACGAAAAAAGAGAATTAAAAAAAAAAGCTGGATGGTAGTAAAAACAAGTGGTAAATGGGTAATCTGAATGTAATGGGGTCAGAGCCATGATTTGTTAACTGACACTGTGGGGCGGGGGGGGGGGGGGAGGACTTGAGTGTCGCCCAAGGGAAGATTTGTGGGTGATGGAAACGTTCCTTAGCTCAATTGACAGGGTGATCACACAGCTGTAAACATTTGTCAAAAATCATCCAACTGGACACTTAAAATGGGTGTATTTGATTGTATGTGAACTATAACTCAGTATGGTAGATTCTTTTCAGAAGTCAGTAAAAGTCAGGAATCATTAAAAAAGAAAAAAGTATGTACCTGTTTTACTTTCCTGGGCTGCTCATGCAAATACCATGAAATGGGTTGGATTAAACAATCGGAATTTGTTAGCTGATGGGTTTGAGGCTAAAAGAAAGTCCAAATCGAGGCATCGAGATGATGCTTTCTCCCTGAAGACAGTGCTCTGGGGTTGGTGGCTGGTGACCCTTGGTCCTGAGCTTGTCACTTGGCACACGGCAGCCGCTCCTGGCCTCGCCCTTCTTTCAGAGTTCTGCTGACGTTCGTTTTCTTGCTTCCCGTGGCTTCCACTGTCTTCTGAATTTCATTCTCTTATAAAGGATTCTGGTCATAGGATTAAGACCTGTCCTGATTGAGATGGGCCACACCTTAAATGAAGTAACCCCATCAAAAAGTCCTACATAAAATGGGTTCACACCTGCAGGAATGGATTAAGTTTAAGAACATGTTTTACTGGGGCACATACTGCTCCAAACCACCACACAGTAGCACACATCTACCTACCGCTTTTCCACCCAGCACCCCTTCCAGTATTTGTATTCAGCCATCTTGCCCTTCCTTGGTCTCCTCTTCTGCTAAACCATCTCAGTTTTCCAGGAGTTCTTCAGGTGATACGGTCTCCAGGTCTTAGGCCATCCTGGCACTTTCTCTGGCTGCAAACAAAAAACCCACACTGCCCAGGAGTCCTCTTCCCAGTTTACATAAACGCTCCTCTGTCCGCTCTCGATCCTCTGCCCTCACACCCACTGCAGAATACAGACTCTAGAGGCATAAACGTGACAGCTATAAATTTAGGATTCCGGGGAGATCCTCCACCCTGGGAGAGTTTAGATGTCAGGTCTTAATGAAAGTCTTACCATCTACGTAAAATTGAAGTCGATCTGGAGAAACTCACTGCTGACCAGATACCAGGCAGCTCTGCAAATCTTGGTGGCATGTGTCCCTGCTGGCCAGGATGTGCTGTGCAAAGTGGAGGAGGCCATCACAGGGGCCGTTCAGCCAGAGCTGCCCCTCGCGGTGGGAGGACAGTACTCGTGTCCCCAGGCTGGCGGTTGAGCACACCAGGTCCTGGGCAGCCTGTGCAGGCTCTGTGGGTCTGGGGTCCCACATGGGTACCCTGTGGCCTCTTGAGGACCTGTAGTCACTCCAGGAGCTGAGGAAGAGCCGGGCTGCTCTGCAGAGCTGCCCCTGCCAGCGAGGAGGGGTCTTTCGAGGTCCCACCGAGCAGGACACCCGGGGAGCGGGGGCAGCCATGGCCCAGCCCAGAGTGAGCTCCTGCAGCTGGGCTCAATGCCTGCGCAGTGGTGGTCCTGGCTGGGCAGGTGGTCTAGTCATCAGGACACTCTAAAACATCCTGACTCACACAGCTCCAGCACTGTGCACCAGGGCTTGGAGCCGGCTCCCGGGGCCTCTGTTGGGGAGTGGGGGCTGCTTAGTCCCCACATTCCTGGCAGATGTGGATGTCCTTTGAGTCTCTTATTTTGCCTGTTGCATCATCATTTTGTCAGTGGACAGGAGTTGAGTTCAAACTCTGCCCCTCTGTGGGCTCTGGGGTCCTGGGTAAGTCACTTGACTTTGCTGGGCCCTGGTTTCCTCCTCTGTGAGGGAGAAGGGTGGAAGGGGTGCGTGGCACAGTGACCAGAAGCCCTGACTCGGGGCAGACTCGGGGCGCCAGGGCCAGGCCTGCTGTTAATAGCTCTGTGATGTCAGTCAAGTTACTTAACCCTCTCTGGGTCTCTTCACTCAGTCTCTGAATGAGCTCCTGTAACTTGAGCTTGAGGGTTGCTGCCTGCCTCATCCGTGTCTGCAAAGATGGGGACGATGCCACCTCTTGCGGGGTGAAGACTAAACAAAGGTGTGTGACTGCACATTGGAGACCACCAAGCGCATTCACATGTGAGCATTATTACTGATAGTGTGTGTTTATCTATAACTACTTTTGTAAAACTAAAACAATATATCTGTCTTGGGAGATGCCAAACTAAGTTTTGCTTTAGTAGAATTTCCAAGTTGGGATGAATTTGGCTTTGCACTTTAGGGGATTTTACTCTTCGTCTTGCTGGCTCCTTCCCCTCACTTCCTGCCCTCTGGAGAGATGGGCTCGGGGAGTGGAGAGCGTGAGAGCCAGGGGTCATGGAGCATTTCCGGTGCCGAGGCCCAGGGGACAGCGGCAGTGTCAGCGCCGGGACCGCAGCCTGGGCCTGGTGGCTCCCAGCCCAGTGCTCCTGGAGCCCTCCGAAGAGAGAACTCACAAATGCCGAGACACCCACTTATGTTTTGGGCGGGGACATGCACCATATACAGGGAGTAGAAACTGAAGACCCCACGAGTTTTTCCCGTGGCCCCTGCCGGGGTCTGTTGATGAGTGTCCTGTGTGGTTCTGCCTGGGAAACTTACGTGGAGACTGGGGACCCACAGCAGGTGGGTGGGAGGGGCGGGGGTCATTGGGCTGTGGGGCGACGAGGGTGAGCAGGGGACAGTGGGGACGGTCCAGGCAGAGGCCTGCTGCGTGTGGTTGTGGGGAGGATGGCGATAAGGGAGGTGGAGTTGTAGGGGGCGGGCCAGGGACCTATGGGGGGCGTGTGATGGGGGGAAGGTCCTGGGGTTCTCTGCTGGTAAAAGGGGTGTCCTCAGGCGTCACGCCATCTGCTGGTGAGCTGCTTTTGGTCGCGTGGTTAATTTTGCTGTTGCTTCCCTGGTTCCTCAGGCCTCCCTGCGCAGAGGCCCTTCTCTGCAGAGCTGCGCGGTTACCTGGGGCAGTTCTGCCTGCTTCCGCTCCCGCTCCCTGGCTTTATAAAAGGAGCCAGAGGTGCGGGCACCCCTACCTCCCCTCTCCTGTGGCTACTCTGAGAGCCTGGTCTGAGAGGGAGAGCCCTGCAGGGCGTGTCCTCTGGTTCAGCACTGCTGACCTAACCTGCCGTGGGGCCCATGTTTGCTTCTGGAAGGAGGCGAGGTGTTGCCGGACTCGCCCCCACCTCTTTCTGAAGTTCTGTGCACCTGGTTTCCCCCTTGGAGGAAAGGCTGGCAGGGCACATTTTGGTGGAATCGTTAACCCTCCATCACGGAGACGGCAGGTCTGAGTCCTGCCTTTCTTTGGGGTCTGAGGGCAGCTCCTCCCCAGCAGGGCTGGCTCGCGGGCTGTGGGGGAGGTGGCCGCTGTGACGCCCAGGGCCCGCGAGAGGGCAGAGAAGGATGCCTCCTCCTGCCTTGGAAAGAGAAGGCCTCGTGAGGGAGCAGAACTGAGCTGGACCAGGGGGGGCAACTTGGATTTTGAACTATAGATCAGTGGGGGAGGGGACAGAGGCAACTGTTGATGAACAGAGTTCCTGGGGGTGAGCAAATGCAGGGTAACCGAGACCCTGTGGCTGGAGAACTGGGTGTGAGAGATAGTAAGAGGGAAAGCT
>PVKY010002788.1:0-23997 GCA_004027775.1 Bradypus variegatus | reverse complement strand
GCAAAATACCAGAAATGGATTGGCTTTTATAAAGGGGGTTTATTTGGTTACAAGGTTACTGTCTTAAGGCCGTAAAGTGTCCAAGGTAAGGGGGTACCTTCACTGGAGGATGGCCAATGGCACCTGGAAAACCTCTGTTAGCTGGGAAGGCACGTGGCTGGCGTCTGCTCCAGAGTTCTGGTTTCAAAATGGCTTTCTCCCAGGACGTTCCTCTTTAGGCATCAGCTTCTTTCAAAAATGTCACTCTCAGTTGCTCTTGGGGCATTTGTCCTCTCTTAGCTTCTCTGGAGCAAAAGTCTGCTTTCAAAGGCTGTCTCCAAAATATCTCTGTAAGCTTCAGCTCCTCTTTCAGCTTATGTGCATTCTTCAAAGTGTCCCTCTTGGCTGTAGCAAACTCTCTCCTTCTGTCTGGGCTTATACAGTGCTCTAGTAACTAATCAAGGCCCATGCTGAATGGGTGGGGCCACACCTCCATGGAAATGATCCAGTTGGAGTTATCACCTACAGTTGGCTGGATCACATCTCCATGGAAACAATCAAAGAATTACAATCTAATCAATACTAATAGGTCTGCCCACACAAGATTTGCATCAAAGATAATGGCAGTTTGGGGGATGTAATACATTCAAACTGGCACACAATCCACCATTTAAAAACACCAATTTAGAGGAAAGGGAGAGCCAATGTTATATAATTATATATAACATTTAGAGCCCTTTTCCATATCAAAAAGTACTTTTCACCTATATTATTTTATTTAATTGGTATTTCCCCCAATTTATTAACGAGAAAACAGGCTCAGAGATACTAAGTCATTTGCTTCAGTTCAGAAAGGTAATAAATAGTGAAAAAAATAGGAAACCAATTTTCTGATTGAAAATCTCAGCCTTCCTCAATATACTTTAAAAGGATGAGATACATGGTGAAGTACTAATTGACGCTTTTAGTTCTGCACTTTCTTAGAGACAAGGAAAACAGTGGGTTTTATAGTGCTCATTTTCTGATGAAAGCAAGCATACAAAATTGTCTGAAAAAATTTCCTCCAAGCACTACATTCCAGGACATAGGGCTCCAAATTTGGGTTCCTGCATAACAATGACTATTGGTTGCTTCTGTGGTTTTGCAGAGGACAGTTTTTTATACTGATCCTTGATAATGGTGGTGTGCTGGTTTGAAACTATGATGGACCCCAGAAGAGCCATGATCTTTTAACCCAATCTTGTTGGGTGCAACCTTTTGTTGAGTGTTTTCATGGAGATGTGACTCACCCAACTGTGGGGGAGAACTTTGATTAATTTATTTCCATGGAGGTGTGGACCCCGCCCATTCAAGGTGGGTCTTGATTAGTTCACTGGAGTGCTTATGAAAAGCTAAGAGCTGACACAGATGCTTACTCTTGGAGATGCAGACAGAAGGATGTTTGGAGATGCTAAGTTAAGAGATGAAGCCCAGAGTTTGCCCTGGAGAGGGTAAGAGAGGAAGCCCAGACACTTAGAGAGAAACACCAAACAAGATGCACAGGAGCTGAGTGAGAGAAGCTAAGAGACACAGAAGCTTTTGGAGAAAGCCATTTTGAAACACAACCCAGGAGTAAAGGACCAGCAGACATCAGCCACTTGCCTTCCCAGCTGACAGAGGTGTTCTCGATGCCACTGGCCTTCTTTCAGTGAAGGTATCCTCTTGTTGATACCTTAGTTTGGACATTTTTATGGCCTCAGAACTGTAAATTTGTAACCTATTAAATTCCCTTTATAAAAGCCAATCCATTTCTGGTATTTTGCATAACAGCAGCATTAGCAAACCGGAGTAAGTGGTAGAGACTGCCAGTTGTCCCCATTTTCCATTCCATTCTTCCTCTTTTAATGCAGACCCCACCCTATTTTTAACTGCACAGATGACAATCCAGAATAAAGACTACATTTCCCAGTCTTCTGTGCAGCTAGGTGTTTTCATGTAATTAAGTTCTGGTTAATGAGGTGTAAGCAGCAGTGATGTGGATAACTTCCTTGAAATGCCATTAAAATAAAGGGGACTGTATTCTTTTTTTATTGCTACAATAACAAATCACCACAAATGTAGTGGCTTACAACACAGGCTTCTTATCTCACAGTTTCTGTAGGTTAAAAGTGCAGTTTGACTCATCTGGTTTCTCTACTCCAGGTTTCACAAGGTCAAAATCAAGCTGTCGGCTGGCTGGGCTCTGATCAGAGCCTCTGGGAAGATCAGTTCCCAGGCTGATTGTTGGTGGAATTCAGTTCCTTGTGGATGTAGGACTGAGGTCCCTATTTTCTTGCTGGCTGTCAGGCGGGGCCTCCCTTAGCTCCTAGACATCTCTCTCTGGACCTTGCACATGGGCCCCTAATCTCAGGGCCAGCAATTGAGAAGCAAATCCTCACATTTGGAATCCCTCTGGATTTTCCTTTTGCTGCATCTCCCTAACTACAGCAAGAGAAAATTCTTTGCTTTTAAGGGCCCATGGAATTAGATTGGGCCCACTGGGATAATCCAGGATAATCTCTTTTATTTAAGGCCCCCAAACCTAATTCTTCTATAAAATCCCTTTTTCTATGTAATGTAATGTATTGATAGGTTTCAGACATTAGAACATGGACCTCTCTGGGGGATTATTATTCTTCCTACCACAGGAATTTGCCCTTTTTCCTCCTTTCTTCTATCCTGTGGCTTAGAAAGTGGGTGTGATGGCTGGAGCACCATCTTGGACTGGGAGCACGAGGCCCATAGCCAAGTGGAAAGTCAAAGGCAGCCTGGTTCCAGACCTCTCTGGGATTACCAACCTCCAGACTTACAAATTGGAGACAAATTAGCTTCACTCAAAGTCACCATTATTCTGGATCTCTGTTAGTCCCAGCCAAACCTAACCAACACAGTAACATGTAAGGCAATGACTTATTAAAGGGATTCTGGGCAATGCCCCTTTCTTGTGGGGGCTAGGCATCCCTAAACAAATTACACTTTGTAAGAGACTTTCCATCTTCATTCACTAGACTATCCCCAGAGAAGTGAAAATATGTGTGCCTTACGTCCAAAGCTGGTTGAATTTAGGCTTCGGTGCAATGTTTGGAGTTTAACCATGCAGCTGGCTTTTGCCCCTGTGTTTATAAGGTCCATGGCTCATTGTGCTCGTGCCTGGTCAGCACCAAAGTGTCTCTGCAGCTCAGGCCCTGACTTGTGAAGAGCCAGGACAGGACCTAGCTGTCCCCATCGGAAGGAGGGCTCCAAGGTCCAGGAAAAGGTGCACATCCAGGGTGTGTCCTTGTTGTCCCTCCCCTGAGGCCCCTGGGCAAAGTGCTGACCTGCTGTAGCAGGACAAGCAGGAACTCAGCTCCCCCGAGGAACCACCCGCTGTCCAGAAGGCTCTACCCACCCTACATGTACTCATCATGGACACTATTTTTTAACCCTCACAACAATCACCCAAGATGGGCATTATCCATAATTCACAGATGAGTAAAGGGGCTCAAAGGCATTGAATTATTTGCCCTAGTTCAGAAGGGCAGTAGCTAGTGGATGCAGAGCTGGAAGCTAGACTTTGCCTGGAGTGCTGAGAAACAGCACTTTTATCTCCCAGGTGTGGTCAGGGATCCTCTTTCTCCTCCATTGGGTCTGGGCACAGAAGAAAGCATGGATGATGGCTTGTGCTTCCCCCCAAAATCTGTTTGTGTCTCTATGAAAAGGCCCACACATCCAGAGAAAAAAGAATCTGCTCTACTACACTTCTGGTCCTTCAACATTAAATAAAAATAAATTATGTTTATTTATTGCAATGAATCCAATTATATAGTATTTTCAGTTTTTTTAATTCTTGGAAAATATTTTGTACCTTTTATTGGGTTTCCAGAGCTACTGAAATGGATCTTGTTCCATGTAATATATCAATTTCAAATGGGCAGTATTTCCAGACATATCTAAAAGTGTGAAATTTATGAAAAATTTTGAGCATGTACAGATAGAAGTCATTTTTCAAAATTACATCCCTTTGGAAATCAGACTCAATTCAGGAAAGGAAAAGTTAAAATAAAATTGATTCAAATGATATTCAAATTACTCACAGAAAAAATACTTTTACAATTTTTACATGTGTAAAAATTTACATGTGTTTACACTGGAAGTGAGAATTTAATGTATTTGTAATGCACATTTAAATTACAGACAAGAATCCTGAAAGCATGCAGATGATGTTGTATATATTTAAGGTGGCCACATGCTCTGTGTTCAGGGAAAGCCTTCAAACAATTCAACCTGAGGTTTAATTTTAATGCATCACTTAAGATTAGAGATGGCATCTGGTTTATTAGGAAGAGAGGCTTTTCAAAATAATTGTAATGGAAAAACAGGAATGTAATTTTATCATGCCCATTCCATCTAATAGATGTGTAAATACAGCATACTTTAAATGGGGGTCCTGGAATTGACAGGTTGTTACAATGTACCCCCCCCAAAACATAACTGCCAGTCCCTTTCACTTTTAAAACAGCTATTTGTAGCCAGGATTTGCAGAGCTTGACCTCCCTTTCTCACCCAGAGTTACCTGCAGCGCTGTGCAGAGGTAGCAATTTCCTGTAGGCTGGCTGCCAGCTGAGAGGCTGCATCATTCCTAGTTACTTTGCCGGAAGGTCTTTCTGCTTTCTGCCTCCCTGACTCAGTTTCCCATTAGGTTCACTGACCTCACATCTAGCTTCTCAGAGCTGGGATGGAGGAAAATTGGATTAAATGTCAACCCTCCTGTGACCTTTCTAACTACTCAATTTTCAGGAGAACTTGTAGCTATTGAAATCACAAAATACCTTAGTTTTGAAAGCTTTCCTTGGCAAGGAAAAGAATTTTAAATTCCTTACAGTAGTACTTTAGCAATCAGTTAATTATAACTAAAGTTCCAAGCATGTATTTTTTCTTCTAAAGACATCTTTCCTGCTTTCAAAAATTGTTTCTGCACAAAAAATTGAGGGGACAGTTTTCAGCAGCAGCTATGTCATCAGAGACTTGGGGTGGAAAAAAGAAAATATATGGGAAGGTTCCTGCTCCCTAGATATACATGGCTCCTTGTCACCATTACAACCCAAATAAGACACACCCCAAACATACACACAAATCATACGGGCATACCCAGACACAGGCATACTAAGACACAGGGCACACCTACCTACAAAGGCACACAGACCTACAGAGAGAGAGAGGAACAGAGAGAAGGGGGTGGCAATATAAGAACAGGCAGATTTTACCAACCTGGAAGGACAATGCAGTACTTACATTTAATTAAAACTTAAGTGCATGGGTTAGTTGAAGAAGAGGATCAGGAGACGGTGACAGCGCTAGACTAAAGGGGCCAAAATTAAGTTGGGAAAGCAAAACACCCTCCTTATTCGAAAGGAGAAATTTGGGGAACCAGAATGACTCCTATTTACCCTGGTAAATTCACCGACAATCATTCCAAGCTCTACGACTGTGATAGCTACCATCAAGGGAGGAGGTGATCTGGAGTTTTAAAACTGAGCTTCCAGGGCAAGGAATGCCCGGCTTCGGAGACGCCCGATACGAAGTAGGAGCCCCAAAAAGGTTGGTGAATGCGCTCAGGCGATGCGCAGACACCAGACCCCAAGCGAAGTGTGCAAGTGAGGAATTACAGACTTCAAAGCCTCGAAATCAAAAGGCACAACCGGAGATCTCCGCCAACTATCAGTTATTATTGCACGGTACGAATTCAGTTTTTAAGGCGAGAACTTCTTTAAGTAGCCGTGTTGCCAAACGTACAGGAAGAAATATATCTCCGAAGAAAGAAGGAGCTTTTAGGATTATTTCCCGAGAACGATTTCTAACTCTATACGATCGCGCCAGGGACAACGGGACATCAGGAAACTTACCCGGAGGCCCTCCCAGCTCAGCTGGCGCCCGCGCTCTGCCGGCGCGGGGAGCGACGCGTCCCTTGTGGCGCATCAGCGCAGGGATCTCTGCCAGCGCGGGGATCTTTGGCTACGCTCTGCAGCATTCGGTTCCTTCATTTCAGGATCGCAGAGTCTGCGCGGAATGGCGCGGCGGTGGCTCCAGCTCCGAGGATGCAGAGAGCTGAGGGCGCGGAGATGCAAGCGAGCGCGCTCCGACTTTTTGGCGCCGGTTGCCTAGAGCCGGTTGCTCCGGGGCTCCGGGAGCGCACGCACTTGCGCGGGGGAACTGCGTGTGTCGCGGTGGCCGCAAGGAGCCTTGCCCTCCCACTGCCGTCTGTAATTCTCCTCTGGCACCCTAGAGCTTTCGAAGGCCGCCGGCGTCTGTGTTTTCATGAGAGAAGAGCAGATCAAGCCTGAAGAGCCGGTGGCGACAGCCCCTCAGGGGAGGCAAGTACTAGGGCCGTCCCTGCGGTTCTAGGACTTGCAGAAAATCACTTCATTGGCAGAAAGAGGCCCTTCCTGAGGACTGGTTGTCTGGTTTCTTGAGGCCTCCAGGGAGATCTGCTCATGGCCTCCGCACCTGGGTGACAGAAGAGCGCAGCGGAGACCCGGGCCCCGCTCATGGGCGCGCCCTTGGAGTTCCAAGCGCACCCGCCCCTCGGGCCCAGGATGCGCGTTCACTGCCCAGTTGGGCAGGAGGTGGCCGCGCAGACTTAGAGATTCGCGCGTCGAACCCCACGCCCGCCGCCCGGTCCTGGTTTGACCTTGACTGCTGCGACCGTCCCGTCAGGCCTGTCGCCTGCGGCATCCGGACCAAAAGCCCTCTACCTCGGAACCTTCTCTTTATTACTCTCTGCGAAGCTCGTCTGGCCAGCCAGGCTTCGCTCTCCGATGACTTCCCCGGCCTCCCTGGAAGGCCGGCCTCTGCTGGCGATGACACCACCACCGCCACCTCCTTCCTCCTCGTGTGCTGGCGTCTACGCTGCAGGCCGGGTCCTAAACTCTTCAAAGACATGATAGCATTTAATCCTCAATCTGATCCCATTTTAGGGACAAGGAAACACAGAGTCAAGCGATTGGCCCAAGGCCACGCGGATGTTGGGAGGACGGGAATTCAATCCCTGGGCAGCAGAGTTCTAAAGTTCTTCTCCGCGGGAATCTCAGTTTTCCCGGCTCAGAGTGTGGCCGAGACACGCTTTCAGCAATGCTCGTTGATCCCGGGCCCGGCCCTAGGCGGGTGGAGGCCGCAGCCCTAGTCCGAGTGTGCACGCGCCCCTCGAAGGAAGCCGTTCCAACAGGGAGCACCGCGCCTCCTCTCCTTCCCTTCACGCGTCCTGTAACCCGCCCGGTGAAGCCGCCGCTCCCGGCAGGGCCGCGTGAGGTTGTAGAGGAGCCTGGGAGAGGGCGGCGGGTTCAGTCTGGGGTCCCGGAAACCTCCTCGGTAGCCCAGGATCCATGGCACCCAAGCCACGGGACAAGACTCCGAGCCTTCGCCCGCTGAGAGTCTGAACTCCAGCAAGTCCTCTTGCCCACGGGTCAGCGCCAGCCTCCGTGTCTAGGACCGGGACAGGCTCACCTACCTGGCCAAGGTTTCTGTACTTAATCAAAGGAGTTTATTTATGAGGAAGGGCATTTTAAAACTACGACGGATTCAGCCAATACCGGTGGTTATAGGAGGGAACAAGAGTCAAATCAAAGCAACAGAGGGAGGATTTGCCAGGGGAGGCGGCTGCTAGGGCCGGGCATGAGGCCCGGGGAAGGTGCGCTGCAACAAGCGCCCAACGTGGTGCTTCCTACAGTGATTTTGTTGCTTCCGAAAATGATGATGAGGGTCGTCAAAACAATGGCCAATCTTTGTGGAGGGATAACTGTTTTTAGATCCGGAATGAGGTGCTTTACCCGTATTCTTCGGTTAAAATTTCAAGGCAACGCTCTGAAGTTGTATTGGCCTCTACAGATGAGACAAGAGAGGTACGGAGAGGGTGAATACTTTTATCAGGGCCAAGGGCCAGTATTTGAGGGACGAGGTTTGTCAAATTGCAGATCCCCACGGAAGGGGCACCCGCTCACGAAGTTCTCCTTTCTGATCCCCGGAGTCTTCCATCCTTAGGAGGAGCGTTATGACTCGATTTCCTTCTCCGAAGAAATGGTCTGTGTCTCTCTTTGCAAAAGAAAATAAAAGAGACTTCTGAGAGTGAGCCTACGGCGGGCAGCGTGGGAGCTCTCCGGAAGCGCCGTCTTGGGCACAGTCTGGCCAAGACGCCGGGCGGAGGGCCCAGCGGAGGAACCCGGAGGACCCCGGCGTGGAAGCCAGGGCCTCGTCTCTCCTAACCCAAGGGTCTCTTGGCTTTCCAGCTCCCGGAAGAAAGAAGAGGCCGGATACCGCGGTGGCCAGAGGCGCGGTTTCCTGCCCACTACGCGAGCGCCGCACTCGGAATCCCGGACGCAGATTCATCTTGCCAAGTGACGCTCAAGTTAAAAAAAAAAAAAAAAAAAGGAAAATCCACACCCACGCACACACTGCCCTAACCCAGTAAAATTATCTGCTTTTCCCTGGTTTGCACCGAAAAAAGAAATAAAAAATAACCTGATTCAATTTGAAAAATGACATGGAATCATCGCCCTGAAGGAAGGGTTGGAAACAAAACCAGGAGACTCAATTTTCACCTCTTTCCATGTTATCCGTATTTATTAAGCATTTTTCCACAAACGTCACCTGAGCCCAAGGCCCAGCCCCTGAAATGAGCAACTGAGCTGGGAATCACAAACCCATTCACAGAGAACTGTTAGGTAGTTTTAAAACTTTAAATAAAAACTAGTTTTCCAGACTCCCCCTTCCCCCAACCACACACGTCTTCAGAATTTAGTCTAAAGACGCTGCAGTCACACTGGCTGCGTTAATATCCGCCTCCGCGTGCGCCACGGCGCCGCGCTCCGCCGATCAGCCCACCCTGCGTGCCTCCCGCGCAGCTCCGGCGGTCCCGAGACCAGGAACTGAAAAGAAATTCATATTCTAAATAGAAAGCTCCGAATAGCTTCGGTTTAGTGATCGCTAAGGTCCACCTTTGTCCCCGAGCCTCTTGGCACCGGGTCGCCTCTCCGCTCGCCCTTGCAGCATAGGCCCGACAGGGGCGCGCCCAGACTCTCCCCCTGTGCCTTCACCTCGCCCCACCGCGGCCCAGGCGCCCCGCGGGATTTCTTCTTCTGAGGAAAAGGTGGCGATTCCAGCAAGTGCGATAGTGAAGGATGTGGTTACGCTAAAAGGTTTTTAAAAGATGGAGGACAAGAAGGAGAAGCAGAGAAAACGTGAAAGAATTAGAATTATTATTCCATGGCCATCGATACCACTGAGTCCTTGAAACCACAGCCGTCTCCTTTCAATTATTTTTAAAGGTCAAAATGACGTCGGGTAAGAACGGCTGCTTGGGGGCTGATTAAGGCACTCGGTCCGGCTCGCCTCGTCTGCCTGGGTAGGGGTCGGTGGGGGGAGGCAGGCAGGCTCTGGACCCAGCTGTGGTGCGGGAGTGCGGGAGGCAGGGAGGTACGTGCGGAACCGCAGCAGATGTCGCGGGCCAAACAATATCACCAAAATAGTTCCCCATTCCAGAAAACAACATCTTTTCTCCTTCCCGAAGGTCTGCCAGCGTCTCCCCGCGGCACCTCAATTGGCACACGTGCCTGGGGGCGCGGGTTCTCCCCTCAGGTCTGGGCGGACCCCCCAGCTTTCGCCCCATCGAGTCGCGGGGGCCGGGGCCCACCCCCAGGGTCCTAGGCCCGCTCCCTCGTGTCCTTCAGTGGTCGAGGCCGCCGGGTAGGGAGGAGCCCGCGCCTCTCACCGGGGTTCCTGCGGCCGCCGGGGCGCGACGCTCGAGGGCTGCGGCGATGCGCTGAGGCCCGGCGGCAGGCGGCCCTCTCGGGCGGCGGCGGGCGGCACGGCACCCCCGGGGGGAGGTGGCGGGGGCAGCGCCAGCAGCTCCTCGCCGGAGGTTACCGCGCTGTCCTGCTCCGGCTCTGCCCCCCCGCCGCCCCCGGCCGCCGGCCCGCCGCCGCGCTTCTTGTCCTCCTCCTTTTTCCACTTCATGCGGCGGTTTTGGAACCAGATCTTGATGTGCCTCTCGGTCAAGTTCAGCATGACGGCCAGCTCCACCCGGCGCGGCCGCGAGATGTACTTGTTGAACAGGAACTCCTTCTCCAGCTCCAGCAGCTGCGCGCGCGTGTAGGCCGTACGCGTCCGCTTGTTCTCCTCCGGCTCGGCCGCGTAGGCGCCGCCTGCGGGCGACACAGCGCGTGAGGGGGGCCCCCGGGCCCTCCAGCCCAGCCCCAACCCTTTGAGCCCAGGGCCCAAGATGCCCTGGCCCACCGAGGCCCGACCGTCCCAGCCTCCCGCGGCCGCACGCACACAGGCCGACCCCAATAAATGGTGCTTTTCCCTGGGGGTCAAAGCTCCTGTCAACACGTGGCTATTGATTGAGTGCCCTTAACCGGTCCTTGGACTGATGCTGATTAAAATGTGCGTAAGGTCTAAACCCATTCGATTCAATAAAGGCATC
Organism: Bradypus variegatus; assembly: GCA_004027775.1. NCBI lineage: Eukaryota > Metazoa > Chordata > Mammalia > Pilosa > Bradypodidae > Bradypus > Bradypus variegatus. The sequence continues at coordinate 13,547 of PVKY010002788.1, read as the reverse complement.
AAAATGCTTTTAATACAGGAATTAAAAAAAAAACAACTTTTCTGACAGTGACCCACAGTAAAAAAATACATTTCAGATTACTATGCAGTTTACGCACGGATGTATAACTGAGACATACATTTCAGGACGTAATACTAACCCTTACCACATATGATGCTATCTAATTTCCCCCAATGTTTACTAATTCGTTGTTTGAAAAATGCTAGTCTCAATCCAGTAAACTGATTTCATGACCCACGAATGGGTCACAACCTGCAATTTGAAAAACCCTGCACTAATATTGACTGTGATACATAGTTATACTCTGACATTTTTTTTAATGTGCAGTTAAGTTTGTTGGAATCAGTCTCAACCCGAGAGCCGGCAAATTCCTCATAACTATCATTTTAACCTGGGTTGAGCTCCCTGTCGCGGGGAGAAGAGAACAGTATTCTGGGTCCCAGGAAAGTCAGTTGGGCCAGGGCAGGACTCCGACTGCCCACAGAGGTGGGAGGCGAGGCGCAGGGTCCCCAACCCGCTGAAGAGCTGAGAGCGTCGGGGTGGGTGGGGGGCGGGTAAGGAAGACACGCGGTGTAGAAACAGGCCTCCAAGGGCCGGGGGTTCCAGGTCCTGGACCTGGAGGAAGCAACAGCGTGATCTGGCCCCGGAGCTTGGCGCCCCACACCCAGCGTTTGCCTCTGCGCTCCCCGAGGTGGCGATGTTTTCCTTCCTGTGCCAAATACTGACTGCACCCGGGCGGGGGGCGCTGGCGCGGGAAGTTCCTCTCTAATCCACCAAGATTCCGGGAAGAGGCCCACGTCGGCTTGTCTTAGGACGGAGGCCAGCTCGGAGAGGGCCTTAGAGATGCCAAGGCGAGTGGGTGTGTTGGGGACCGTGACTCGGTGGATCTGGCCGGGTTTCCCCAGGACAAGAGGAGGCGCCCGGAAGCACAGGCGGAGGCCTAGGCCGGAGAGTCCGCAGAGGACTCACCTCCCTGCGGGGCATCTCGGAGTCTAGGCGTCGGGCCCTCGCTGGCCTGGAAGAGAAGTGTGCGGGCCTTAAAGGAACATTTAAAAGGACCTCCACGGTTCTTGAATCCAACCTATAACCTCTCCTGGCTCCCACCCTCGGCTATGGGTCCCAAAGAGAAGCAGCCAGGAGGCAGCTCCGGGTCTACCACCCCGGGGACCTTTGCCCAGGATGGCCGACCCGGCAGAGGCTGGAGGCTGTGGGTGGTGTGGCTGAGAAGACTCCGAGGGCCCCGAGCCTGCGCCCTTCCCTAAAGCACAGGGAGGTGGTGGGTGCGTGCAGGCCAGCACGGCTGTTACAGGTCCAAGTTTTTACAGAAGCCCTGATTAGCAGTAGTATTAATACTAATTACTGGGAACAATGAGTTCTTCTCTTCAGGGGAGCTGTTTAGCTCTTCCCAGGACCGTGAAATCCCACTGTGCAAGGGCAGGCGGTTTGGCCTACTCTTGCAATTTCGTCTCCTTCGAAGTTGCCCGGGAGGACAGCCAGGGCCACAGCAGTTACCAGCAGTCTGCTTCCAGGAGACCCCAGCGCCCAACGGAGGCGGGGGTCAGCTTCTTCCCCGCGGCTGAGGTTGTGGGGGGACCTGGGGCGCCATTAAAGACCTCTCGGCCCGGCTTTCCGGCCCGCGGTGGTTTTTCACCCCGAGGGAAGACTGCTGACTTTTCTTCGGGTTTTGAATTTTTTTAATTTTTCAAAAATTTTTTTCTTTCCTGGTCCCTTGGATCAGCCTCTGAGTCCAAGCCCGAGTCCAGCGGAGGGGGTGGTAGGGAAGTTTACCCGACCTCAAAAGTTCTCCTCCAGGGCCTCCCTCACCCTTCTTCTGAGAAAACCCCAGGCCGGGAGAGCACGGTGCTGCGTGGGCCGGGGACGCAGGGAACGCGCGTTCCCAGTGCTTCGTGGGAAGGAAGCTCCTGAAGAAACTACCACGGAGAGCTTTTACCACCACCACCTCCCTTTCTCTGGAGGAGGAGCCGTCCTCCCGCTTCCCGAGAAACCCTCCATTTCGCGAGGCTCCGAGGCCTGCCTCCCTGGCCGCGCGGAATAGCTACAAACCAGGAAGCTCTCAGCAGCTGCGGCCGCCCCCTTCGTCCAAGTATGGGCCAGGGTTGGGGATGGGGGTGACTGCAGCCGAATTTGGGCCCTGTCCTGCCTTACGGAACCCGCGGCACCCTGCTCAGTCCTTAACAACCGGCCTTTGTGAGAGAGTGAATTACGCAAAGGCCATCCCCGGGGACCCTGGATGAATCCCTGCGCCCGGGCCAGTGTCACGCAGGACCCAGCCAACCCCGCAGACAGGACGCCGAGGATTCTTGGGGGGCGCCAACTCTAGTTTCTTTCGCTCTTCTCCTGTCTGTTGGAAGGAAAAGAAAACCTATTTGCTGTGCAGGTGTAACCAGAAATAGCTGGTTCAGGGAAGCGATAACATTGTGCAGAGGCGGCGGCCCAGGACGCCCCGGAACTCGCCTCCAGCCCGGGGCGGGGAAGGGACCTCGGGAGCTGCTCCCGCGTATCCGCCGCGGGGCTCTGGGAAGACCTCTTTCAGGCCGGCGCCTAGGGCCGCGGGAACCCAGGCTCAGACCTCCCCAGCCGGCTCTGCAGGGAGGGTGCATCTCCTTCCTCAAACTGACTTCCCTGCAGTCGCTTTTGGTTGATCAAAAAGAAACTCGCATCGCAGACACCTCCCAGAAGCCTCGCTCCAAGAGGGAACGGCGGGCCCTTGGCCCTGAGGTGAGACCCTCACCCCCACCCCACCTGCTCCAGCCCCTCCCTGACCCCCGCCCTCCTCCAGCCAGGGCAGTCGGACACCTTTCTCAGTTGGATGCACTTTTCCCTCTCTGCCCTTCTCCATGTAACCTGGTGTTCCTGAAACTGCCAGCTCTTCTCCGGCATAGCCGCCAGGGCAGAGCAAGGACGCCGGCTGGAGGTGGGGGGAGCGCCCGAAGGCGCGCTCGGGCCTGGGTCAGATGCATCCCGGGCCCTGTTCCGCTTTCCGGACGCACTCCCTGGGGGACTCTCAGGCAGGGACATTTTCCTCTCCAGGAAGATCCAGAGGATTGGAAGCCACGAGCCGGGCCAGACCTAGGCTCTCTGGGGGGCGGATCTGGGAGCACGCGGGCCCTGTGGTGAAGGCAAGCCCGGGTACAGGGTGGGAACGGGCTTAAGCTTCCCAGAGGAGAACTGGGTGGAAAAGACGCTTCGATTTGGATCCAACAAGTGCTCCTGCGCTGGGTGGCCTCGTTGGCTCCCTGGAGTAGTTTAGGTCGACCCTGGGTTATCCGCCGGGGCAGGGGAGCAGGAGAGGCGGCTGGGGCCCTTGGGGACGCTGGGAGGTAGGAACAGCCGGGCCCTAGCGGGAGGGGTGGGAGGGGCGGGGAGTCCGCCTTACCTGCCCACTGGCCCTTCCACGCGTGAGCCTTGGTAGACTTCATCCACGGGAAAGGCAGCTGGAGGCGACTGGGCTCCTCCAAGGCGCCAGACTCCGCTCCATCTGGGAAGGGCCCGGCGGGTGGGTGGGGGAGCGCGAGCTGGGCGGGGAGGTTGTGGTGCAGGTGTGCCAAGGCCGGGTCATCAGCGAGGGGGGGCACCTCGTACGGAGAGATGTCCGGGGGGCTGCCCTGCTCCAGCGCGCCCAGGGCTCCGGGGAACCGGGGTGGCGGTGGCGGCGGGAGCTGGCGGCCCATGTACAGGCACGCCGGGGGGCTGGCGCTGAACTCGGGCGCCGGGCCCCGCTGGAATGCGCACGGGTCCTTGTAGAGCTGTGTGGCCGCGTAGTACTGCTCCTCGCCGTTCATGGTTGCAGCCCGGGTGTGCAGGTTGGCGGCCGGGAGTAGGGAGCTGGGGCTGGGGCCTTGGCCCTGTGAGCTGCCACTCCCGGCGCCACCCTTGCTCGCTTTGACAGCTCCGCGCTGCTCTCAGAGGGGACCCGCCGCCCGCGGGGACAGGCGGGCTGGCCGCCGCGCCATAGGCTCCGTCGAGCCCCACGTGACCCAGCCCTTGGCCGTCATTGGCCTGGCCGACTGCCTTAAGAAGAGAGGCCCAGGTACTGGTGATAACCTGCATTTGTTTCAATTTTCTCCTTCAGCTGAGTTGGCTGCTCACGCCTGTGTGCGCAGCTGGCGGAACTCTCTCAAATGGGGCGAGCAAGAACCCACTAGAGCTGCTATTATTCATTTATAGGGATATTAATATAGGTGTATATATTTTTTAAACGATTTCTGTTTTCTTTGTATGTTTGATGGTGCACATAATATAATTTTACAAAGGTACATATGTTGAGGTTGTGCCTACACATATATATTTTTTTACCTGTGGGTGGATACGGCTAAAAAAAGTTTGCTCTATACTTCAGATCACTTGGCTCTATTTTATTTACTGAAGTTTGTTCACTACCACCAATGATCAGTGAGCTAACACAGAAAACCCCGGCATTCTTTGTACGTTTTTCTCTGTGGCTATGCTCTGTAGACTAACTTCAGAAGCAGTCACTGGCTGTTTACATTAAAACAAAACAAAAAAAAGTTTTGAAGGGCATTATTAATTTTGCTTTTGGGAAACTGGTGCTCGCTTAGCCAACTCAGTAGGCAGTTTCCCAAATGCGGCAAGGGCAGGGGTAGGCGCCGCTCCTGTGCGTGGAGGCGAGGGCAGGGGCAGGGGCTTCGCAGAGCCTGGAGCCGACAGGCCAACGTCCACTCCTGCGTCAGATGACAGAAGGCAGGCCCGGAAGAGAAAAGAAATCAAAACGCTGCATTTTCGTGACAACGACTGTTCGCCTTACCCCATTCAGTAACTTCTGGGCACTTGGGGGCACTTCCTTGAATAGAGCCAGTTTTCAGACTATCTGACTCCGACTGAACACCTCCGGGTGGTGACAGCTCCTCACCCCGGGCCTGGGCACGACCCACCCCACCTGGCCGGCCTCGGCCCCGGCCCTGCCGAAAGGATGACATTCTTCCAAGCGCTCCAGAGGGTTTCGGCAAAACTAGACGCCTTTGTAAAAAAATCTCGGCAACAGGGAGCAGGAACCACAAGGAACCAAGCAAGGGAAAAATCACTGCGTTTCCTTTGCGCAATCTGAGTTTCCTAAATGACACATCAGCCCTTTACCAGGTTGATTTTCATATATTTTCTCCTAGTGGAAAATTTGTGTTTTAAAGGGATACAGATTGAAGGGCAGGCTGATGGAAGCCCGGTGGGTGCCCGGCATTTCAGCGCTTTCTTTAGGGAAAAGGGCCACCTGTTGTCCTAGGGGGGCCCGGGAGGGAAAGGCCGTGGGACCCGCGCACCTAATCTCTGAGCGCCGGCGTCAATGAGCCCATTGTTTGCAGCGGCCGCGGAGGGCCCGACGCTATCACCCGGGCCGCGAGTGACCACATCGATCAGAAGGGCAGGGCCGGAGGGGGGTTGCCGCGCCGCGACGTGTTGACCCTCGGAGATAATCTGCTCAGTCACTGCGGGTTGACCTGGCGACCCGGTTATGAGCGGACCGCGAGTCTGCTCGGGACAAAGATCGCCACCCCCCACCCCCCAAACCCCGCCTCGGTCTTCTCCCCTACCTGCCTGCTCCCCCCGTTTCCCCGCCGCCACCGTTCTCCGGACTCAGTTCACCCTCCCAACCCTTCTGCACTATGCCTCTCCCGCACCCCAGACCCAGAGTGTTTACTTTGCACTTCTCGTCTAATTGCACATTTCTGTAAATTGGTCTCCATTTCGATGCTTCATTTGCTCCCATTTAATATTTTTGCTCGGCCCTGCAGAAAGAAAAGAGGCGCTCAGCAGAACGCAAATCCACCCACTAGGTAGCTGGCAAAAAACAAAATAAAACAAAACAAAAACGGGTACCCGCGACCAAGAAAACTCAAGGAGGGGAGAGATGGGGATGACGGGGGTGCTGAAGGTGTTCAGTGCAAGCGCGTCAGCATTTTCACTGTTAGCACTTCCTGCTGCCTGCTGCCGAAAAAAGTGACCCAGGGAACAAAGGTCAAACAGTCATTTATTATCGTTATTATTATTATTGACGAGGCTACTGGGATTTTTGGATTGGCTGATTATCACGTGCATCCATTTAAAACCGAGCCCCGCAGACCCTGCACCGAGCGCGTTCGTGTGTGTATATCTTCTGAGGCTGCAGCTCCTGGTATCATAAAGTCGCCAAGCACATTAAAGGTGAAATTCGTTTCCGCTCTGCATCGCTGCTGCCGCCTGCGCCAGCTCCCCGCCCGCTCGCCTGAGACAGGCCGGGGAGCGATGCTCAGCCATTAGGCGGACGCCTTCCCGAGCCATTTAACAGCAGCTCTTATGGATAAATCAACAGAAAAGGCTGTAAACCAATTATAGTGTGGACAGTGAAAAAGTCGTTTATTAGCTGGACGTACTGATAGACCTCGCTGATATTTGAGTCCTCGCCTGCCCTCTTCCCCCGTTCCCTTCTCAGAGAAGCATTTGCGCCCCGGAGAGCACGGGTTACCTTGGTGGTGATAAGTGGCTAAGTCTTTTCCGTGGTTTCACAGAAGCGCCAAGGCTGAACTCGGCTTGGTGATCATTTTTAAGGCACTGCCTCCCAATTATTAAGGAAAACAAACAAACGGGATGAACCTAATGGAACTCCAAGGATGAATTCCTAATGAATTTGTGAGGAATTTGATTTATTGGAGCTGATTTATTTTTATAATTAATTCCTTGTTAAAGATAAAAATAAAATTATATCTTGAGTCGATAAACTCTGTAAAGCAAACAGTATGATGTTTGTAATGAAAATACTCCTTCCATGGTGCATTTTGAATTGTTCCACATCAGCATTTCTTTCTGTGAGCCTACTTTTGCAGAAAGGTTTTTATTTCTCCAGGGCAAGTCTTCCCTCCTCCTACTTTGTGAATTCCTGCAATCTGGCTCCCAGTTCTGAGAGAGGCCAAGGAAAACCTGGCTGTTTTAGGAGAAAAGACTTCAGACTTGGAATTCAAGGTTGTCCATTGACTCCTAGGGCAAGACAATGTAGCAAAACTAAATGGACAGTTGAAATTATTTTCCAAGTAATTGAAGCCCCTCCCCTCCCTGCATGATAAATACAGTTTAAAAATCTGATCTAATTGGACAGTCATCTGACTGTTGCCTCACTAGCTCTCTTCAGTGTGAGAAAAGAGAAGATGAGGGCTGGGCAGTGGGGAGGTGAGGGAGACTCTTTCCCGCCCAAGTGCTGTCTGTGGCTCACTCCCTCCCCTCTTCTGTCCAGAAACCCAGCCTTGCCATTTCCTTTCTGATCTAGTCCTGGATAGCCAGCTCCATGCTTTCCATTGAAATTCCTTTTCTTTGCCCTCCCCCCTCCCATCACCGTTTCTTGTGACTAGTCCTTTGTTCTCCTGGGAACCTTTCCTTACCTCCAGGTTCCTGCTGGAGCCCAGAGAAGGCTCAACTCACACTGCTCAGCCACCTTCAGAGATATCTTGGGAACTTGGTTGATTGGTTCCAAGGGACAATGTTTCCAATATTTATTGATCAAACACCTATATAGCCCTTACTGTATGCCTATCTGCAATCTCTTTGAGTGACAAAGACTCAGTGGTAGAAATGGGTTCTGGCTTTGGTGTATGACGGAAGCCCTTAGGAGCTCACACACCTGTGCAAACCATGTTTCTCTTGGCCAGTTATATAACTGTGCTAAGCCTCACTTTCCTCACTTGTGAAATGGGAATGGTAGTATTGTCCCATAAAATAGATCTGTTGCACATAGTAGTAGCAGCTATTATGGAAAACACATGGAACCAGGCATTATTTAAGTGTTTTACATATGTTAATACAACAATCCTATGAGGTAGGTAATATTGTCCCTATTTTGCAGTGGAGGAATTGGAGGCACAGAGATGTTAATTAACTTGCTTAGGGTCACATGGTCAGTAAGCGTCAGAGCCAGGACTCAAGCTGAGGTGGTCCGCCTTAGAATGTATGCTCTTAGCCAGAAACCCTTGGCTTCACTATGCAGTAAGCACTCAAGAAATATGTTATTATTTTTGTGAGGATTCAATGAGACAAAATGTCTAATATTATCTCTTCCTTTCCCCCTAGCACTGCTTTAATGCACCTATGAGTATGGAATTGTTGGACATTACTGCATCCCAGGGAATTTCAGAGCTGTCACTCCAAGCCCTGTGTCTAAGGGCACTCCTAGTCATGTGGCCCTGGAAAGGTGCATTCAGGAACAGGGAGGAAGTGCCAAGTGCATGTATCACTCAGTGCTTGAGGGGGATGCCCCCCAGTGTGGGGCTCTATTTAGGAGGGGAAAGGAGATACCCCCTACACCCTGCAGAGAGAGAGAAGCAGGCCTGGAGAAGAGGTGTGTGGAAGAGAAGAGTTCTCTTCCAGGAGAGCCTGAAATAAAGAGTCAGAGCTAAAAACGCCTTGGCTCCATGTGTTCCCCAAATCCAAAACCCACATGGAAGTGTTAAAATTGGAATTCTATTGGTATTAAAAGTGGAAGACTCAGTCCCAAATTCAGAGTGGCACAACTGAAGTCCCTCACATTTGCCTGCTTAGGGCAGATCCATTCCCTGTCTTGAAATGATTAAAGCAAAGGCTCAATCTTTTTTTTTTTAAATCTATTTTTTTAAATTCGATTTTATTGAGATATATTCACATACCATGCAGTCATAAAAAGTGTACATTCAGTTGTTCACAGTACCATTATATAGTTGTGCATTCATCACCAAAATTAATTTTTGAACATTTTCATTACCACACACACAAAATAATAAGAATAAAATTAATTTTTGAACATTTTCATTACCACACACAAAAATAATAAGAATAAAAATTAAAGTGAAAAAGAACATTGAGTGCCCTTTTTTTTTTTGTCCCCATTTTCTACTCATCCATCCATACACTGGACAAAGGGGAGTGTGGTCCATACATCTTCCCCAATTCCATTGTCACCCCTCATAAACTACATGTTTATATAAACATCTTCAAAAAAGGCTCAGTCTTTGATTGTGGCCTCAGCTTCATCAAATTTTCCCATTAGTTGTTCTTGCTGTGGCAGATATCTCCTATCAGAATATTGTTGTGCAGAGAGAAAATATATTCAAATACATTTATTTTGTGTATATTCTCCATTCACATATTGCAGCACACTTACCTTTAAGCAAATCTGACAAAGATATAGACTGCTATGAATCAGTGAATTAGCCTGAATTCATAGGGCAGTGTTTCTCAAAGTGTGATCCACAAACCATGTGTGTCAGAATCACTGAGATGCTTATAAAGGTCAGAGTCTTGCCCCAACCCCAGACCTACTGAAAACAATATGTGGGTGGGGGTGGGACTTGAGAATCTGCATTTCAAAAATACCCAAGGTCTTTCTTATGCACAGTACAGACTGATAATGGTGATGCGATGATGAAGAGGATGATAAGGATGAACATTTAAACTATAACTTATTTGGTGTATAGAGACTTATAGATACTCTTGAAGAACAAACATGAAGCATGGACATTAAAATGAAAATATACCTGTATGTTCTAAGGTGTCATGAGGTTGAACTGATGAAATATATGGAAAAATGGCAGTCAGTGCCAAAGCAGGGGCTCAACAGATGTTATTTCATTCTCTATATGGACAAAACATGTATGAATCCTGGACATTTTCATAGTTGGGTTTTCCTTTCTGTCTTACACATCCATTCTTTCTATATGTGAATAAGGATTTAGAAAGGATCAACATCATTTACTTTATTATTTTGCTTACTCTGGCTGAGCTCTTTGGGTACCATGTAACTCTCCTTGAGGCATTAATATGGCTCCAGAGTGGGCTCTGCAGTCAAGCTGAGCATTTCCAGCCACAGTAGCTAACACATAAGAGCAAATAAAGGGAGGCAATAAAACCAAAGCAAATTGATTCATCTCCAGGCAGTACCATTAACTTGGTGTCTTAATGCAATACTCTCTCTGCAATGAACATGACCAAACAGTTTCCTTTAAAGGTAAATGAATTTTATATAATTTGCAGCTAATTCCATTTAATTCTGCCCACATGAGCATGAGATAAGGGAATGTTAAACTAGTTAACAACAACAGGCTAAAAGGGGCGTTCAGAAGGAGGCCAATATTTGATTTCAAGTTCTATGGCTTGGGGCTGAGAAATCCAGATGACTATTAGAGTGTTGGTTTCTTGGTTATTTGCTTTCTGTTCTCCCAGCTCCAGAGTAAAGGGCAGAGAGAAAACACTAGAATCCCATCTGTCACAATGAGGCCAGTTATGACAATAACAACTGCTTGCTTTTTATAAAAATCATTCTTGCTCTGACAAAGTCCCTTTGGATTGTGGGGAATCAGGAAGAGTAAAAATAATAGAATCAATAACAACTTTGTTATCTAGTAACTTAAACAACCCTTGCCTGCTGGGATGCTAAAACAGGCTTTCTTATCTTGGAAACAGGAAAACTTTCTGGATAGTAAAATTATTTTTTCACAAAATGTTTCTCACTGGATTAGATTCCTAGAGAAAGTACTTCCAGTGGTATCTATGCTAAATTCCAACCATTTGCACACATTCTTTTAAAACATGGGGACAAAATGATCTTTAAATCTAAAGCATATTCATTCTCCTTTTTTATTCAATAGAATGTCAACTATAGTACACTTATTTCAATATTAAAAACTTAAAATGGTAAGTTCTCGTTGAATATCCAGACCATCTGGTCAACTTGATCTTCATGCCTGTGTCAGTACTTACATGTCTGTGTTAGTCCTTGCCCTTGCTTTCTCTCCTGAGGGCTTCGCTAATTCTTCCTGGAGTTTTCAGAGTTGGGAAATGCTCTTCCTACTACTGAGCAATCTATCTACAAAACAACGAGGAGTGCACTTGGTTTGATTTGGGTGTCCATGTTTATTTTTTTTTTGCATCCAAGTATTTATGACTCAGTTCAAGAGTCATGAAATCTATCTTGGTGTGAAGAGGGCCATTTCTCCCACAGTGCAGCGGTATGTAACACCAAAAACCAGACTATGCACATGCACCGAACAGATTGTTGTGACTTGATTCTTTCAGATAATTGAAGAGGGAGTAGAAGTTGGGGATTTAGATTGTCAAGTTAGCCTGTCTTTTCTGCTCCAATTCATACCCAAGTTGGGCACTTGTCTGCTGAGTTTTTAGTACAGACCCAATCATTTCACATTTCATTGTCACTCTGACATTTCATATCGGGTATCCTTCTGGTCTGAACACAGGAGACTATACATAAATATTATCAAGGATATACTCTATGTATACAGAATAACATAATATCATCTGTGTTTCCAAGACTTCAATTTCCACTGGTTTTCTTGGGAAAGACATATGTGTGGACCTAAAATTCAATTTAAGGAAAGAAAATCTTTTCTCATTTTACTAATGCTGTATTGTAAAAACATAATCAATCAGTGTTGTCTGCTTCATTTACAAAGCAATTTATTAGAGCCTGCCAACATGTTCAGTCAAACCTTGATGTTTCTAAAAGTTGGAGTTAGAGATTGCCATGAATCCAGATAAACAGCCTTGTTTTCTTACCTTCCCAGAAAATTGTGACAGGTGATAACAAAAAGGCAAACAAAAGTCTCTAACCCCTAGCCTGGTGTAATCTGTCTCCTGGACTGTAGTTACACAGAATTTGGATTTTTCTCAAGAGAGTGGAGGGACACTATTTACCTTATTGTGCTGATATGACTAGTAGCTAAACTGGAGAAATTCAACAAGGAAAAAGACTGAGAAACTGTCTACTTTCCCCACTTTTTTTTTCTGCTGCATTCCCTTCTAGATCTCTTCTCTGCCATCCTCAGGGCCATTTGGAAGAGAATATGGATCTTATTCCATTTACTATTTATAATATTCTAGGATGTGGGCCCTAATTATTGCTCTCTATGAAAAGGGAAAAGAGATGGTTTATTTACATTTCAGCTGAAAAAGTAATCTAACAAAGTTAAGTGGTGTATCAAGGCAGTTTTTATCAGCATGTTGGGTAAAGGGCAGTGGAATGGTCTTGAAAAGAAGTAGATAGACACATGGCCTGGCCTGCTCCTGTTTCCTCATCCAATTTAAGCTTTGTTTTCTATGAAAAATATGTGAAGAGTGCCGAAGTTCAGCTTCTAAGAAAATCACTAATTAGAGCCATAGAAGCAGCTAGCACCATAAGGGCACTAAAATTTTCACAAAACCCTAGTATCTGTGAAGTTGCTCCACAACTTTCACCTCCTTTTTCTCACCCACTCCATCCACAAAGACTCCTGAAGCAAGGGTTCAATTTACCCCAAGAAGTCAATATAGTTCTTTTTCATTTGGGTATCTGGAAGGAAAACATTCTCTTCCAACAGGTGACCAAAGATGCTAAAGCTATAGTTCTGACTTTGTTTTTTAAGTCATGAGCCTCTTCAAGATTTCAGTGAGTGCTATGAAACTTCTCCCCAGAAAAATGCACATGTGCATAAGAACAAAATATTCAGAGTCCATAGCATTTGCCTTCTCCCCAGCCCATTCATCACCGTCATTCACAAGGCAAGGTTTACCAGTACACAATTCATATCCAACTCACAGTTTTCATCTCCACTTAGGGATTTTTGGTTGATGTTTCTCTGCATTACATGGAACTTTACAAAAGTTGCTTCCTTGTAAATATTCACAAGGACTGTTTGTTTATTTGATTGGATAGTCATGCTATGTACAGGGGATTTATACATTGGATAATTATTGCTTAACTTTCTGACAGTAGTTGCCTGCTCCACGAGGGTAATAAACATACGAAAGATCAAATGGTGAGATTAGAAGAGGTGAAATTATAATTCTAAGATTTATTAGAAATTCCTCATCTTATAGAGGCATTGAATTATAACATTGATCTGTTGCCACAATGGTAGTCGGACTCAAGATTGTTCTTTGCTTCCTTCCTCCTTTCAAAATACGTTTGTCTAAATATCTACTCTGCACTGGCTTTGTGCCGGCCTTAGGGATATGGCACAGAATAAGACAAGATCCTTACCCTGGAGACCTTAGATTCTATGGGGGTGTGGGGGAGACAAGCATGCAAGCATGTAAATGCACACACACACAGTAAAGAACTCTAGATGCTCTAGCAGAGTGGCTCTGCCATCTCTAATTGGAACCTGGTGAACACATTACCCCTACAGAGGCAATCTGGCTTTCCCATGTGCCCAGTTTTCAGTTATTTCCTGAAGACAGATATGATATGGCCTGGCCCCATCATTTACCAGTAGACTTCGGACTTTCAGCTGACCTGTGCTTCAAATTCCTCATTTACCAAACAGTGAGTGAGTGAGAGCCCGGACTCAGGAGCCCGAATGCCCTAGTTTGAATCCTAGCATCACTACTTATTAGTTGGTGACCTGTGCAAGTTCCTTAACCTGTCCGTGTTTCAGTTTCCTCCTCTGGGAAATGAGGATAAATAAATGTGTACCTCATGGAGAGCTGTGTCCCGTGAGTTATATGTGGAAAGCACTTGGAAAAGCACACAGCCATAGGGTGCCGAGTGCCATGATTGACTCCTCATTTATTCATTCATTCAC
>PVKY010002787.1:0-23966 GCA_004027775.1 Bradypus variegatus | reverse complement strand
TCTTCTCGGCGCTCAGACTGGATTCCATGTTCTCCACAGCCCTCTCGGGTTCCAAGTGGGCCCAGCGGGGGCTGGACCCTCCTCCATGCCTCAAGCCAGAGCTGCCAGCGAAATTTCCATATCCATCCCCATTCCCTGCAGTCTATGGATGATCTTCCCATGTTGGCTCTCGAATCCACCCTCTTCTCCAAATCCTCCTCTGCTGCCCTGGTGCAGCTCATCACCCAGACGTACTGCGGCCTCCCCGGGCCCGCTGACCTCATTTTGCTGCTTCCATTCCATCCTCCCCCCACCCAGGGTGATCTGTGAAAAACCCAAAACCAGTCACCTCAGACCCCATTTCAGACCGGCACCAGCTCCCTCCAGTGCTCTCTGTTTCAAACGCCGTTCCCTGGCCCTGAAGGCCCTCTAGGCCTGGCTATCTCACCTCCTACCTTGCTGCCCTGGCACCTCGGCCCCTCCACCGTGCCCTCTCAGTCAACCAGGGCACCTCCCCTGGGTGGTCCCTGGCCACAGTCCAGCCCTCTGTTGCTGCCATGTCACACTGCAATGGACTGGCCCCCCCGGGCTGGCCTGGCTCAGAGCAGGCATCCGGAATGCTCGCTGAGGAGCAAATAAAGCCACCTTGAAAATGCCGCTGCCCTCTGTGCATCTGGCCCCAGGTCTTAAAACACTGTGACCCCCCAGCGCCCCGCCACATTTGGGCCTTCTGGATGGACCACACCGAGGGACCAGTCTTGAGGGCCTTGCCCTGGTGGCAGCCCTGTGGGAGAGCAGCAGGGGGTCCGTGTGACCTGCTGCTGGGCTTTCCTGTCTCCTCCCTTAGGGGGCCTGGGGTGGTGGCCGTGCTCTCTTCTCTGGTCCTTCTCCCTTGAATTCACCTTAACTGGCCCCACTACCCCCACCCTGGAACATCTCAGGAACAATGTCCGACTGGTACTTTAGGGTGGGTGCAGACCCTCTCCTCCTCTCTCGTATTTTGGGCCTCTGTTTCAGCAAGGAAGACAGCCTTCTGTGTCCTTTGTCTGTTTCCGGGCGCAGGTTCCCGACCTGAGTGTTGCGTGTGTCAAGTGGCCTCTGGCGGCCGGCTGGGCTGGGAGGGAGGGATGGGGTGACGTGAGGCTGAAGTTTGGCTGGCTCTGGGTTTAAGTCCTAACTCCACCCTTGGGGCCACCCCTGACCTTTCCAAGGCACAAATCCCCTGAGGGAGCCAGGACGAATCTGCAGGTTTGGGGGTGATGCCTGGGGTTCAGAGTCTTGCCGAGGGGAGGGGAGGGATCTGCCCAGAGGCCCCAGCTAATGGTAGCGATGCAGGGCTTTGCCCCAGCCTGAGCCTCACCCAGTCCCCCCTCGGTTCCTGTTGGGGTGGGTGGGGGGCTGGCAGTTGGTGTGAGCACAGCAGGGCTCTGGCCATACGGGATGGAGACGCAGGGGCTGGATCTGGAGGCTCCTGAGCGCTGGCTTGGAGTCCTGCAGTGCGGCCGAAGGGGGAGGCTGGAGCGGCGCTGCCCCGGGGGCTGCCCCAGGGTGCTGGCAGCCCAAAAATGAGGAGCGGGCTGTGGGTGCCTCTGTTGCAGTCCCAGGAGGTTTAGCTGTGGGAACAGGGGCTGGGTGCCCTGAGAGGTCTGAAATGCACATCTCAAGGGCACTCCTGGGCAGGGGGGTGCCAGGGGTCTGCCGCCCCAGGTAGGGGGGCAGCGTTTGAACTGGGGGAGGTGGAAGCCTTCCTACAGGGAGCACTGCCTGAAGGCGGCAGGGCCTGGGGACACAGGAGACACAGCTGGGCCCCCGCCCCCAGGGTGCAGGCCATGAGACAATCCTGGCTGGCAGGTGCGGGTAGAGTAGGGGTGGAAGGGTCCTCCAAGTTTAAGTCCAGGTCAGAGCCGGGACACCCAGCCTCTCCTACTGCAGAAACCCCCAGTGGGCTAACATGGAGGTGTCCTGCCCTCCACTCTGTCTCCCCAAAGTCCACAGGCCTCACTGACCTGCCCAAGGATACCTGGCAGGGGTCTGGCCCCTCACCCCGGCACTCAGGGCCCCTGTGCCTTGGGCACCCTCACCTTTCCCTGTGTCCCCAGGTGACCCCTCCCCTCTCCTCCTTCTTGCCCCCAGGCCTCTGATCAGGCCCCACCCAGGATGTCTCTCAGCTCCACCAAAGCCCTCTGGGGACCCCTGCACTGTGTCGCTGAGCCTCAGGCAGGTTCTGCCAGTCGTGGCCCCCAGGACAAGGAGCCCGGCCCCTCATCTGTTCCCCTAAGACCAAGCTGGCCGAGGGGGCCGGGGCAGGTGAAAGCACGACAGGCGAGCAGGGTGCAGTCCCTAAAACAGGCTCTTTAATAACATTTATGTCTTCACTGAAGAGCGTGGCTTCCCCACGGCAGGCGGGTGGCCTAGTAGAAGGAGTACTGGTTCTCCACGGCCCGCGGGCGGCCGCGTGCGCCCTCAGCCGTCTCGGGGGCCTCGGCGGGGCCCGCGGGCTCCAGCAGGCGCTCGGCGCTGTCGCTGCGGCTGCGCGCGCTGGCCGGGGCCTCGGCGGGGCCTGGGGCCGGGGCGGCGGGCGCCTCTGCGGGCGAGGGTGAGGCCGGCGCCGGGGCGCCCGGGGCGAGGCTGGAGAAGTAGTGCTGGCCGGTGGGCTCACTCCAGCAGGCGGGCGGCGCGGGCGCGATGCTGGCCGAGGGCCCCGGCTCTGCAGGGGGGGGCGGAGGGCGTCAGGGTCTCTCTCGGGCAGGGACGCCGCCCCCAGGGAGGAATGGGTGTCCTGGGCAGCCGCACCCTGCACCCTCCCCCGTGGCTGCGGCCCAGAAATCCTTCAGGACCGGGGTGGCCTGGGGCGTCTTCCTCCTGCCCGACAGCCCCAATGGCGGGGCCAGGAGACCTGGAGCCCATCCCACTGGGCTCCCCCAGCTGGGTGGCGCCTGAGGGTGACCCTCCCACCTCCTGCCTGTCTCTTGGGCCACCGCGTGAGCCAAGTGGGGGCCTCTTACCAGACGGGGGGCCTTGGGCCTGCACGTAGCTGCGCAGGGTGATGTCGGCAGAGCCCCCTGACTCCAGCGGGATGGGGTGGGTGTGGAAGTGGCGCAGCATGTCAAGCACAGACTGGAACCACAGGTGCTGTACGTGGCACTGGCCGTGGCCGTTCAGGGACAGGCGCAGGTGCTGTGGGCACAGGTGGGTGTGTCAGCAGTGGGGTCCTGGTGCCTTCGGAGAACCCTGCAGACCCTGAGTGCTAACTGGCCAGAAGGGCCAGGGCCCCTTACCCCTGAGCCCCATCTGGGGAGGGGCCACTCTTGTGGGGTGGGATAGGGAATAGCGGTGACGGAACCAGGTTGGGATTGAGGGGAGCAGGTGTTTGCCCCACTCTGGGAGCACTCACAGTGCCTGAACCCTATCTCTATCTCTAGCCCTCCCCCAATGGCAGAATGTAGGGATGATTATGGAGCTATCGGAGACCCAGGGAGAGGGAGTGACTCACCCATCACCCCGAAGCACAGGGCTGGACAGAGCACCCATGGCTGTGTGACCTCCCCCCAGCCCCGCAGCAGGCCTCCATCCCCTGCAGAGCTCAAGCCCAGGGTGGCAGTGCCCGCCCCATCCCTGCTGGGGGGCTGTGGCTGCATGTGTTCATCAACGGCAGTGGAAACGCTCGGAGCAGGTGGAACAGGGCTGTCCCTTCCTGGGTCTCCCGGGCCCACCTGGGAAGGGGCCTCAGGGTGAGCTGCCACCGGCCCGTGGTCTCTACTGGGGAGGTACAGGCCTCTGGCCTCAGCCCTGTTTTGCTCAGCTTGCACCCACAAGGAGGAAGGGTGGCTGCCTCCAGGGTGCACATGGCAAGAGGGGAGGCGATAGGAGGGGCCACAGGGTATGCACATGAAAGACAGAGAAGTCCCTGGCAGGTGGTCGTTCCCAGTCCCCATGAGTGAATTCTGCCACTCGGCGGGGCGAGGAGTTACCAGGAACAGCATCTACAAACCTGGGGAGCATTGAGGGCAGCCCAGGGCAGGTACTCAGCTGGAGAAGAGCAGCTGAGTGGTGCCCAGCACAGCCTCAAAGCTGGGCAGGCCCTTTGGGGGCAGAGGTCCAGGGCAGAGCTGGGCCCTGGGACAGGCCAAAGAAAGGCACGCGCATCTCAGTCTACAGGAAGAGCTTTCAGACCATTATGCTCTGACAGTGGAAAGAGCCGACTTGGAAGACAGTGACTCTCCTTGCCTGGAGTTGTGCAAGTAGGAGGATCTACCTGCCACTAACTTATCTGACCTCAGACTGTCACCTCTGCTCTCCAAGAGCACTCACCTGGGTTAAAGAGGAGGCGCAGGGTTGAGGCTGCCCCCACCCCCCACCCCAGGAGAGTTGCCCCCTGCCCTGTTCTGCCGTCCCTTCCTTGCAGCCCAGGGTGGCCTGGGCGCTACCCTAGCCTTGGGCTTGGGCATGAGTCAGATCTGGGTCTTCTGGTGAAGCAGCCTGGAGCTGTGCTGGTTAAGAAGTAAAACTGTCATGGCCAGGGACTCTGTTAAGCATCTGGCTGTTGGAGGAATTGGTAAGGGTGGCTGCTTTCCAAGGAGGTGTCCTGGGGAGGTGACATCTCCTCCACAGTGGGGCCAAGAGTGGAGGCCCAGGCAGTCCCTGAAGGGCCGGCTGGGGGCCCTGCAGACGGACACAGACACCGACTGTGGCCTGGAGCAGGCGTCTGGGGTGCCCCCACCCCCAGCAGGGTCTGCCGGGGACCGTGTGTCGGGAGGCACCAGGCTGGGTCTGTTTCCTTACGGGAAACACAGGGAGGTGGGGAGGTCTGAGTTTCCTGCCCACTTTGGCCACGCGGGACCCCAAACGATCACCTGACTTTCCTGTCTTCTCCTCCTCTGCACCTGAGCCCGCTGTTGGCATGGGACTCCCTTCCAGTCTGGGTGCCCTGTTGTACCCTTGCTCATGCAAAGGTGTCTGTCCTGCCAGGGTCATCCTCCCCACTTGTCCTGGCCTGGACAATCCTCCTCCACTTCCTGCCTCAGATTAGGGTCCCTCCTGCTCTGACTGACGGGGTCGGGATCTCCTCCAGGCTCCCGACCTGTGCAGCTTCCTGTCCTGGGTCCCGGCCAGGCCCCAAGCTGGGTCCAGGAGGGGCTGGGGAACTGGCTGAGCAGGGGCTTGTTCTGGGGGTGGGTGGAGCAGGAAGAGGAGGCTCTGAGGGCCTTGGGTGACCCCAGCCCTGCCCCGAGGTGGCTCCACGTGGAGCCCCCCAGAAGCCCCAGTGCTCCATGGCCGCTGCACAGGGTCTAAAAGGACTTGCAAAGTTAAAGCCCTAGAAGGAGAATAGAAAAGCCGTGTCTCAGGCTGACTGCAGCCCCCCGAGATGTGTGGGCGTGCGAGGTTGGTGGATGATGATGAGAAGCAGAGCACAGCCCAGGGAGGGCCTGGCCTATGGGGGGTCGTGCCACACTGACACCTAAGGGAGCCAGCCTTGGGACCACCTCAGCCCCTCCCCCACCTCCTCTGCAGGCCGTGCCCACTTCCCCACACACACTTGCCTTGGCCTTGCCCTGGAAGTTGAAGGTCAGCACATACTCCCCAGGCCGAGTCTCGCTCTGGCGGATCACAAAGAGACCATGGTTCCGGGGCCCACCCGCCAGCACCAGCTGGGCTGCCTTGACCCGTGACAGTGTCCCGTGGAACCAGGGATAGTCGGAGAGCTCCAGCTCAGACTCAGACTCGGGCTCGGGCTCAGGCTCGGTGTCTGCTCCCTCCTCCGCTGGGGACAGATGACAGTGAGGGGCGGGGGGGAGGCAAATAAATGAGATAATGGATGCAGCATCTCTTTTGGTTTTAAATTTATAAAATGCAGTTTGAATAATTTTAGAACTAGGCAGGGAGCTTGTCTAGCCCAACCCACTAGTTACACGTATGAGGTAAACTGAGGCATAGAGAGAGGACAGACTGTCCTGGGGTCACTCTGCAAGTCAGTGACTGTGCCAGTGTGGATGTATTATGTCCCCTCAAATGCCCTTATCTTTGATGCAGTCTTGTGAGGCAGACATATTAGTGTTGATTACATTGGAATTCTTCAGATTAGGTTGTTTCCATGGAGAAGTGTCCCACCCAACTGTGGGTGATAACTCTGATTGGACAATTTCCATGGAGTTGTGACCCCGTCCATTCAGTGTGGGCCTTGATTAGTTCACTGGAGCCCTGTAAAAGCTCAGACAGAAGGAGCTCACTGCTAACTGCAGCTGAGAGACACATTTTGGATGGCCGTTGGAAGCTGACACTGACATTTTGGGGAATGCCATTCTGAAACACAACCTGGGAGCAAGGAGATGCCAGCCATGTGCCTTCTGAGCTAACAGATTTTCCAGACGCCAATAGCCTTTCTCTAGTGAAGGTACCTGATTCTTGATGTCTTACCTTGGACACTTCTATGGCCTTAGACTGTAACTTTGTAACCAAATAAACCACCTTTTATGAAAGCCAGTCCATTTCTGGTATTTTGCATTTGGCAAAATTAGCAAACCAGAACAGCGACCAACCCAGGAACAAACCCAGTCGCCTGTCCCCAAACCCTGGTTCTGTCCCTTTGCACCCCTCTCTGTGAACACTTTCTATTGAAACCAGGTTCCCAGGCTAGCCCACAAAAGCTTCAACCCTGAACTACCGAGGAGCTGTGAGGAGGACCCAGGGATGACATGGCACCCCTGCTGAGCTCAGGCAGGGCTTTGGAGGGAGCCCAGGGGGGCCCGTGGCCTGGGGTGGGGGCCCAGGAGGCGGGCAGGGAGGGCGGCTGCTCAGCTGGCACCTGTGTCATTGCTGTCCCCGCCGCTGCCGCCTGGGGGGTCTAGGGTCTGCAAGAAGGTCTCTAGCGGGATGTGGACCAGGGACTCGCCAACAGCCTCTCGAGCCCGGCTGTGTGGAGCCGTCACCACGGCACCCACTACTGCTGCT
Organism: Bradypus variegatus; assembly: GCA_004027775.1. Classification (NCBI taxonomy): domain Eukaryota; kingdom Metazoa; phylum Chordata; class Mammalia; order Pilosa; family Bradypodidae; genus Bradypus; species Bradypus variegatus. Next base: position 17,039 of record PVKY010002787.1, on the reverse strand, counting down.
GCTGCCTCTGGGGGCCGGGCCAGGTCTGCTGTCGGAGAAGAGGTAGGTGAGAAGCACGTCTGTCTGTCCGTCCATCCTGAAGTGTTGCTCCCTCTGACCCCAGCCCCCTCTCTGGCCAGCTTTGTCCCCACTTACCGTCCGTCAGGAGCTCACAGCTGCAGGAGGCCACGTGGCTGGCCAGGCAGCCCCCCCGGGGGCAGGACAGCTCGGCATCTTCCTCGCTGTCCCTGTGGAGCAAGAAAGCGCCACTGCGTCCTGGGATTTGTTTTGGGACCATGGGCTGCTCTCAGGGTCAGCCTGTGGTCGACGGTCCCATGGCCAGCACTGCCCTCTCCTGTCCTCTGCTTGCCAGGGGTCCCTCTCCCTCCATGTCCCTCTGTCCCCCACCCTCAGCTTGCTCCACAGCCACCACGTGAGTGACCGGACCATGTGGCGAGGCCTCCAAGTGGGTCCAGTCCTCCCTGAGGCCACGGGACCCCTGCCCACCAACGCCCAGAGGCGGGCCTCCTCCTGGGCATGGCCTGGTGTCACTGGCATAGTGGCAGGGCCCAGGGTGGTGGGGCTCTGCTCTGGGTCTTTGCCTCCACAGCTGTGCATCGAGGGGTCTGGGGACCCTACCAGCTCGAAAATGCTGCAAAGTGAAGTTCACCTTCACTGGGGCGCGGAGAGAGCTGGCAGAGCCGACGGTGGGGAGGGCGCAAGGGAGGGATTACAGCCACTTCGGGGCTGGTGGGAGGGGGCCCTGGGCAGTGCTCAGGGCTTTAATTGGGCTTCAAATGAGGCTGTTAATTAGAAAGCAGCAGCCCCTGCCCCTGGGGCTTAGCTCACCCCATTAGCCAGCAGAGCTGCTGCCAGAAGCTGAGCTCAGGCTGGCAGCCCCGCCTGCCCCTCCCACCACTGGCCTCGGGATTTCTCCTGGACGGTGGGGCCAGCTTCTCTGCTGCTCTTCCTGGACTTGGCTGGTCATTGCTGCCCTCTGTTTATTACCAGCCATGGCTCCCTACTGCCCCAAGACGTGCCCGCCTCCTGGGCTCTCCACAAAGTTCCTCACTGGCTCGACCTCTGGCAGACGTGAAGCTCCCTGCAAGCCCACCTTTCGCTGTGCTGGACTCTCCGCCTTCCCCTACCCCCAGGCCCTCTGCTTGGCTCAGACCTGCTCCTTCTGCAAGCCTGAGCTCAGGTGAGCACCTCCGCCAGGATGCCTTCTCTGAGCCCTGGGGCTGGGGTAAGGGGACTCCCCTGTGATTCCCCCACCCCAGCCCTGCCCATCTCCCAGTGGGGTAAGGCCAAGACTTGGTCAGACTTCTGTCTAGGTCCCCAGGCCTGGCCCCGCAGAGGGGGCCTCACAGAGCCTGCTGGGGGTGGGGGTGGGGGACAGGTGAAGAGGGGCTGCCTCTACCTAACGTGGCCTACACCAACCCGGATAGGACTGCGACGGGCAAAGCCTGTTTCTGGAGCTCAGCTCCTGCCCTGACCAGGCAGCTGCTCCCGTGGGGGATGGACCCAAGGCCCACCCCAGCCAGGCCCTCGCCCCGTCCCCACATCCCGGGGTCACCTGAGCACTCACCCGGGATCCACGCAGCCCTGGATGTCGGCCACCCACGAGTGCTTCTGCAGCGAGTCGATGGTCTCCAGGATGTACTCAGCTCCGTTCTCCACCTGGGGAAGGGGCGTTCAGGAGTCAGACCGCGGTCAGAGCACCACCCCTCCCCCAGCCCTCCTCCAGCCCGGCAGGGTGGCTGCAGGCCCAGGACAAATGGCCACGTTGCTGGGGCTCACCTGTGTGAGCAGCCGGGGAGACCGGGGGCTACAGTCCTGGGGTTGGAGCCCATGGTCGACACTCTCAGCAGTGCCTCCATCCAGGGCCCACCACTGGGGTGACACCCAGCCCAGCTGACCTCACGTCCTCAGGCCCCAGAGATACAGCCGCTGAGGCGGCCATGCTGGCTGGGGGAGGGAGGGGTGGCCTGACGCCCCCAAACCCACGCCCTGGCTGCTTGGATAGGCAGCATCCAAAGGGCTAGGAGAGCAGGAGGAAGGTCCTGTTTTGGGCCAGACCTGGTGTGGGATCCTTCATGTATGCTGATAAGTTCCTCCCAGCTGCCCTGGGAGGGAGGGGATCTATTTTACCGGTGTGAAGACTGAGGGATCAGAAGCATCAAGTAACTTGTTCAAAGTCACACAGCAGTTAGTGGCAGTTTGGGGAGCTGAGCCTGGGTCTCTGTGACGCCAAGACCCCATGTTATCTGTTCTCTAGGCTTCCTGTCACGTGCCTCTGTTAAAATGCAGTCGTCGGATTCCTAGCATCTCAGAGCTGGAAGTCTTCAACGTCTCCCTGAACAGATGGGGAATCTGAGGCCCAGAGCGGGGCTGGCAGATGAGCCCCTCTGCCGCTGGGCTCCTGAGCCCCTGCATAATCAGCCACCCGGTGGCCCAGCCCTGCTGTTAGTCTCACCCAGCAGTGAGGGTGCCAGGTAGGCAGGGGCTGCATTCCCAGCCCCCAACCTGGGTGGCTCCAGGAGTGGGGTTGGCACCTGTTGGCTAAATGAGTGAGTTTTGTGACTAAACGAGAAGGGATGGGCAAAAACAAACCCGAGCAGGAACCTGGAGGGTCTGGGGGGGAGCTCTGTGCAGCTCGGGGTGGGCGGAACCAGGCTTTCCTGGGGACTTCGCCTCCCTCCCTCCCACCCTGTGAGGAGGCCCAGGGACAAAGCCCTGGCAGCCTGGAGCCATGGCCTCGGCAACCCGAGCAGGCTGCCCGTGACAAGGCACATGGGAAAAGGGCAGGCCACCCCCAGACCCATCGGGGGGCCTTCCTGCCCACCCCTGGCGCCTTTGTGGCCTCTGTGGACAGCCGGTTCCCACACTCCAGCACCCCTGTGACAAGGGGATTTGCATAACTGCTGCATTTCAGCCACGTCCTGCCTGGTGGGGGGGGGTGTCTGTGGCACTGGCTCCAGCCGGGGAAGGGAGGGGAGGAAGTGAAACTCCAGGAGCTTCACCCAGACCCAGGAGGAAATGGGAACTGGGGGCCCTGGGTGGTGGGCAACACGGGGCACAGGGTCCCAGAGCACAGACCCACATTCAAGACCTGGGCACGTGCTAGAGACCTGCCCTGGGTCTGGGGGACCCACCACCAGGCTCCCCCCCACCTCCTGCTATGGGGTCCAACATCAGGCCCCTCACCCTCACCCACTGTACGGTGGGCTCATGTTGTGGCGTGGCCAGAGGATCGTGGGGCCAGGACGGGGCCTCACCTTGAGCACGAACGTGTTGTCCTTCTCGGGCATCTCCAGGGGCATGGTGGTGCGGACCTCGATGATGGCCGAGAGGGGGATGCTGACCTTGGGCCTGGAGGCCTGGGAGGGCAGAGGAAGGGACTGAGAGCGTCACCCCAGGGCGTCCGGAAACCCCTTGCCTTCTCCCTTCACCAACCCCCTCCCTCCCCGGGGTCAGAGCAGCCCTCAGCTCTGAATGCCCTGGTAGCCCTGGCACAGAGATGTCCCAGTGCCCATTTCACAGATGGGGAAGTTGAGGGAGTTTCAGAGAAACGCAGGGAGCCCCCCTACTTCCCCTAGGGTGACACAGCAAGTCAGGGTCAGAGCTGGAATGCACACCCGTCTCCTCCGTCCTTGCCCTGGGCATGAACCCACCTGGGCTGCCCGGTGCACCCCCCAGACCTGCGGTTTTCATACTCCTTTGACCTTGATCCATAATAAGAAATGCACTTGACATTGTGACCCATTACACATATACATAGGTAAAAATACCCCTGAAACAAACGTCTCACTGGGCAATATCTACCCTTACTGTGTGCAGTGAAGTGTGGGATTCTATTCTAGTTCGTCAAAAAAAACAAGGCTGGTCTCCCCTTTCAGACTCGACTTTCCAGAGCAAGACTGTGCCCTCAACTCAGAACAGAGCTCCTGGAGCTGGGCAAGGCTGTGCTACCCCTTCCCCCAGCTCTGGCTCTGCCCACTCCCCAGGCAGCCGGGCATCTCAGTGCCTTGTCCTGCTGGCCCTGCCCCAGCCCTGGCCATGGCCCTGAGGTCCCCAGGGCTGGCCTGAGCCTGGGATTCCGGGCAGGACTTGGGCTCCGGGACAGGGACTTTCTTGGGAGGAAAGGGAAGGGCCACACCGGGGGGAGGGGGGCGGGTGGCTGGGAATTCCTGGCAGCCCTGGCTGCTGCCCCGCGGGCTTGGCTGACCATGGCATAGGGCCACCACACCAACCGCTGGGGCTGGGGGCTGCGGTCCTGAGGGGGAGGACGGGATGGGGGTCTCTGGCCGGGGTGCCCACTGGCTGGGGGTGCTGTGGTTCCTTGGTCCACCTGCCCTGGTCCCGGCTCCCTTTCACTGTGCTCTGGAAACCTCACAACTCCCACTACCCCAGCAGTCAGGCTGTTTCACAAAAGCAGGGGTCTGGAGATTCTTCCCACAGGGACAAGGAGCACAAAGTCAGAGGCCTGACTCAGGGGGCTGGGACATCAAGGGCCATGCAAGGGGGACATCTAAGGCTCCCAGGAAATGGCCCCTGCAGCCAGCTAGGCATCCACGGGGCAAGGAGGGATCTGGGCCATGGGTGGGTGAAGAGGACCAGAGGGCAGTGGTGGGAGGCGGGCAGTCTTCTGGGACCCAACATTTGCAGAACCCAACTCAAGCCCTTGCTATGGAATGATCCACCCTCCACTGGGGCTGCTCCTGGATCCCCAAACATTTGGAGGCACAGAAAGAGGAACTGAGGCCAGAGCAGAGGAATGGGGACCAACCTGCCTTCCCCAGAGGTGGGGGAGGGCCTAGGGAACCCCCGGGAGCCCTGCCCCTGCCCACGGTGGAGGTCGCGGTCCTGGCAGGGCTAACACAGGAGGCGCCAGCTGCTGCGCCCCTCCCCCCACGGGCAGCAGACGCTGCTATTTACAGACGGGCAGCTGTGGCTGCCACCCGGGGCCGGAGGTGCTGAAACCCTGGGCCTCTGTCCCTGTCCTTTGGGTGACCCTGGGCAAGCCCCACTCTACTCCCCAGCCCTTATGGGGCCTCAGTCTCCCTATCTGGGGGAGCAGAGCCGGGTCTGTGATTTTTCTCAGGGGCCTAAGGGTGGAGGCCTGAGCAGGCAAAAAGCCTTTGGAAAGTCTGGGTGCCCTGGGACGTGGGGAAACAGCCCTTCAGAGAGTGCGTCTCTGGGAAGTCACCTCTCCAGATGGAGTCCATGGGGACCCAGCCTTGGGAAGCCCACCCCCTGTACCTGCAGTGGAGAGAGGCGGAGGGGGGAGGCGCTGACAGACTGGGAGGGGGAGAAAGGCTTGGGGTGACTCAGAGGGCACCGGGCATCCAGTGGGCCCTGAGGTGGGCGAGGGGCCAGGTGGTGTCAGGGTGCTGCCAGCTGCTGCACCAGCACAACCTCCCACCCTTCTGCAGCCTCCTGGTGCACAAGGAGCACCCTCGCCCAACTCCTTTCATTCTCAGGACCACCCGGGTGGTGGGGAATATTAGCTGGGCTCTGCCCCCACCCGCTGTGTGCCCGTGGGCGGGCCACACCCCCTCTCTGAGTATGTTTGTCTTCTCTTCTGTGACTAGGGGACCTGGGTGCCCCCCTTGGTTGGGTACTGGAAGGACGATAGCTTGTCCGTTCAGAATGCCCACCAGGCTGAGGGCTGGGCACCCAGGGGCTCCAGGAACCACTGTTAGTTATTCCCACTTTCCAAAGGAGGCAGGTTTGCCACCCTGGAGAAGACCCATCCTTGTCCGGAGGGCTCTGATGGCCAGCCCCCTGCTGGTGTCGCCAAAAAGAGCCCCTAAGGCAGGGGCTGCGCTGGAGCCCGGCAGCCAGTCTGGAGCTGCGCAGGTGCTGGCTGAGCCAGACAGACCTCCCTGTCGCTTTCTGCCGTCACCCCAACCCCACCTCCACCCCAGGCCTCAGTTCCGGGAGGCTCCAGCTGCCCCGGGGCCCAGGTGAGGAGGAGAGGAGGGCAGGGAGATGGGCTCTCCATCAGCCTCAACAACAGTAGCCCCGAACCCCTCTGGGTGGCCAGAAAGTCCTTCTCAGCAGACATCCTGCTCCCCCCCACGGATGAAGAAACAGGCTTGACGGGGTGACTTGTCTGAGAGGCAGAGCTGGGCTCAGACCCCAGGCTCCTGACACCAAGCCCCCCATTTGTCAGCCCTACAGGTAAGTGAGGTCCCCTGACACCCACCCCAGGAGGCCGAGGCGCTCACCTTGGGCGGCACGAAGAACTCCAGGCGGAAGCGCTCGCCGGCCACGGCCCTGCGCAGCAGCAGGCGGCACTTCTGCCACTGGGCCGCGCCGCCCGGGCCCGCGGCCGCGTCGTCGGCCACCATGAAGCGCAGCGCGCCCTCCCGCTGGATGTCCACCAGCTCCACCTTGGCCGCCAGTGTCCGCGACAGCCGCAGGCGCCGCATCCACTTGTCGCGCGGCTCTGCCAGGGGCTCGGCGGCCCGCGGGGCGGCGCCGGCGTCGGGCTCGGGCGAGGCGCGCCGGTGCCACATGTCGCGCACGCCGTCCACCACGCACAGGCTCATGTTGCGCAGCGAGAAGCCCTTGCGGACGCGGGCCTTGGCCGCCGCCTGCGCCGACACGTCCTCCGAGCTCCGCGAGTGGCCGTAGGCCGCCGGCTTGAGGGCCGCGGACTGCGCGGCCTCCGGCTCCATGGCGTCGGGGCGCTCGGCCGTCCCCGGCCCGGCCACCAGCACGCGGCGCACCTCCTCGCCGAAGACGTCCAGGAAGTTGGCGGCGAAGTGGCGGGAGAAGGAGGCCCCGGCGTCGGGCGTGTCGTAGGCCGGGTTCTCCCGCAGGAAGCGGCAGAACTTGTGCGCGAAGTCCACGGCGGCCGCCTGCGCGTGCAGCTCGCAGAACTGCCGCCAGTCGGGGACAGGGGCGGCGGCGGCGGCTGGGCCCGGGGCGGCACCATTCATGGCTCTCGTCCCATCGCAGCCCCCGGCGGCTGCGGGCGACAAGGGCGAGGCGGTGACTTTCAGGGCGCCCACCCAGCCCCCCTGCTCCCGCAGCCCCACGGGGTGGTCCAGTCCCCTGGCTCCCCCAGGCTCCCGGAGCAACAGCCTGCAGCTGCTGTGAGCGCAGGGATGTGTGAGGAGACAAAGCCAACTGGGGACGCAGGAGGGGGGTCTGCAGGAGGAGAGCCCTCCCCTCTATCCCCAGCATTCTGTGTCTCCCTCAAACAGGTCTCAGGGAACCCCAGGGTCACTCAAGGAGGCCAGTATACGAAGTGCCTTGAAGTGAAGGTCCCCACGAGGCTCCAGGGACCTCACTTATCTCAGTAACTTCCTCTGAGGGCCCCCAAAGCCCAGGCGACAGAAGTCACATATCCTAGCTCGGTTTTACCTTCAAGATATGCCCGGAAGCCAGTCACTCCTGGCCATCCGGGCTGCTGTCCCGTGACCCACTTTAGCTTCTCCTCCTGCCAGAGGTTCCCCAGCAGCCTCTTCACTGACCCCTGGATCCCTGACCTCAGCCCCAAGTGCCTCTCCATCATTTCACAAATACGAGATAGAGCAGGTCCTTCCTCTGCCCCAAATCCTGCAGTGGCTCCCACTGCACTCTAAAAGCCAAAGCCCCTACCTATGTCCTCCGAGGCCTGGCACCATGTCTCCATTACTTCTCTGAGATTATCCCTTGCCATTCCTCTTGCCCACTCTGCGCCAGCCACACCTGCCTCCTTGCTTTCCAAAAGCATGCCAGGCACAGTCCCACCTCAGGGCCTTTGCACTTGCCATTCTCCTCGACACTTGCTGGGAGAGTCCTTCCCTCCACGCTCCACCTCTCTCCAATCTCTGCTCAAGTGTCACTGTGTGTAAGCCTTCCCCAGCCACCCTCCTGAGAACTGATAACCCTGCTCCACCTGGCGCTGGCTCTTCTGGTGCCCGTTCCCTGATGATTTTTCTCTATAGTACTTGTCCCCATCTGACCCACCATATATTTATTTGCCTGGTTATGTGGTCCATCCCATCCCCTTCCCCTGAGAACACAAGCTCTGCAAAGGCAGGGGTTTTGACATCTTGGAGGTGGCCGTACCCCCCATGCTGGGCAGACGGCAGGCACTCAATAAACTCTGGCTGAATGAATGAGCAAATGGATGTGCTCAGCAGACAGGGCATGCTGGCTGGGACTCCCTTAGCCCTTGCAGGAGGCCAAAAGACGTGGGACCCTGAGGACACAGCTTGTTAGTGGCAGGCCCAGGGTTCTCACCCAGGTCTGCCTGACTCGGGGTTTGGGGATCCACCCAGGGTGGATCAAGTATGACCAAGTCATCATCATCCTGGAATACTGGTCGCCTCCTTGGTTCCCATGCCAACCTGACTTTTTTTTAAGAGGCCCAGATCAGGGGCCACCTCTCCAGGAACCCCAGCTGTCTCCTCAACACTCCCCCTTCCTCCTCCTTATTCTTGAGCCCCTCCATCCCTCACCACCTTGGATCACCAAAGTACATGGGGTGTCCAGTCAGCCACTTGGGGGCCACCACAACCTCTGGAGGTGCAGGTCCAGCTTGCTGTATTTATGCACCCACACACCCCACCACCCTCTGCCCTTGGCTTCCAGATCTGGGCGAAAATTGCTGATGGAGAGGAAGTGGGGTGATATAGCCCTGCCCTGTCTTGGGGTGTCCCTGTCTGAGGGTGCCAGGCCAGTGTGGGGGAAACGGGGCCGTCCTACCAAGGCATGGAGATAGCACCTCAGACCCCCATCTGCCCCCAGGAATCCCCCCTCTCCTGGTCTGTCCCTTCCCTCAGAGCTGCTGGGAGCACCATCCCATCTCTCGCCTGGGATCCAAGCTGTGTAATTAAACGCCAGGTAAAAATAGCTGGCCCGCTTCTGTGAGATCATCTGCAGGGCCTCGGGGCCACCGTGGGAATTCCCTCTGTGTTGGGGCCATCGATCTGCAGTCGGACGGCCCCAGGGAGGAAACAGAGCCACCTGCCCTGGTGGAGGTGGGAGGATGAGGCAGCAGGGAGTTAAGTCGGAAAGGTTCCCTGGAGGAGCTGGGGCTCCGTGTCTGCAAAGGGCACCAAGGGGGCATTGCAGCTAAGAAGGGCCTGAGCAAGGCCTCGGGGGCAGGACTCAGCAGGGTCTGGGGGAGGGGTGGCATTCAGAGTCCACGAGGGTTGGGGGGAGCACGGAGAGCTGAGGCACACACTGGCTTGGCTCACGCAAGATCTTTTCCTGCCATGTTCTTCTTCCTTTCTTCACCTGGCTAACGCCTACTCCTCCTTTGATAATTAATCCAGGGACCACTTCCTCCAGGGAGCCTACCCTGATCTCCCTCCTAATTGCACAACCCTCCCCCGCTCAGGCTGGCACAAGTGTCTCTTCTGGGCTCCCAGAGCACTCCAAGTGTCTACTTCCATGCCTGTCTCCCCAACCTGCATGGGTGCTCCTCGGAGGAGAAGGCAGGCCTGAGTCTGACCCCGTGCTCCTGGCCTGTGCTCTTTCCCTAGGGGTGGAGGCAGTAATGCACCTGCCACCACCACCAAAGCCTGTAGAGAAGGTGGGAGCTGAGGCCTTGGCCTGACCTGGGGGTGGCCCAAGAGGCCTTGTCCCATCCATTTACCCAGCAGGACAGTGCTCCCACAGTGGCCACCTCTTCCCCTGTCCCTTTGGTGCCACCAGGGTTACAGCGGGTGATGTGGCAGCCTGGGAACAGCCTGGCTGGCACTGGAGTCAGCCCCAACTGTGAGGGGTGAATGCCTCTGTTTGAGGTACTGATGCCCATCAGTGGGCAGCTGGGGGCAGGGAGAAAGCCAGCCCCAGTGCCGGGCAATCCCTGTCCCTCCCCCCTCTCTTCCTGCTGGCTGGGAAAAACCTTGGCCAGGAAAAGGGGCAGGAGGGAGGGAGACCTCAGAGGCACCTGCCAAGGGCAGGGTGGGTGTGCCAGGTCCAGGGCCAGAAGGAGGCCCTGGGAGGCCGGGGCTGCAAGGCAGGCCTCAGTGTTCCCCGGTCCAGCCCAGGCACACAGAGAGCCCCCACAGCAGAAACAGCAGCCAGCGGTGAGGGTCACCGAGCAGGAGGGCCGACGGAGAACCCCAGGCCTAGTTACAGCGACATGGGCCTGGCACAGCTCCCTGTAGGGGGAGGCTGCAGGCCAGAAGAGGGCCCGGCCATGGCAGGGGCAAGCGTGTGGGTTGCTGCCCTAAGTCCTGCCCCAGCTGCCCTCGGGGGCCAGAACTGGGAGATACCAAGGGCAGGGAGCTTGGCCCACCTGAGTTCATGGCCTGATCCCACTGCTCTGTGGGTGAGTGACACTGACCACAACTCCAACCTCAGAGCCTCAGTTTCCTCACTTGAAAAACGGGGTTGGGGGCTGCCACTCCCTGGAAGGGCCTGGAAGGAGCAGCACAGGAGAGGCCCCCCTAGGCACTGGGTGGGGGGCCAGGGGGCATTTCCAGCCCTCTCTGAGGGACCAGCCTGTGAACACACTTTCAGTCAGACAAAGCCCTCTGCCCGAGCGAGATGCCAATCTGCAGGTGACCTCAGCTCCAGACTTGGGCAAAGCAGGGCCAGAGGGAGCGGAACCCAGAGGTGCGAGCAGCAGGGCCCCTCTGCACCCAGACAAAAACCAAGGATGGCCTTGCCCTCACCCTGGCCCCCTCTCGGGCTGGCCTGGAAGGTTCATGGATTGAATCCAGGTACCGCGTGCTCACCCCGCACTCCTGCACTGGGCCATTGGGAATTCTCACCTCCCAGCCTGTGTCATTCTCCTGCCCCAGCTCCCAACTCCCTCTTCTGACTGTGCAGGTTCTCCTTGGCCTTCAGACTGCATAAACCCCTCGCCTTCCACGAAGCCTCCCCACCCCTGGCCCTGCCACCCAGAGCCTCCTCTTGCTGCAGCGGGCAGGGGCCCAGCTCCTCCTCCCATGGCCCCAGGGGGCCAGTCTGGGCAGGAAGGAGCTGCCGGCTGGGTGCAGAGGGGTGGGCAGTGCTGGACTGGGGCTCGGAGACAAGCGCTCTAGCTGGGGCCAGGTCCCGTGTCTCCTTGTACCTCAGCTTCCCCATCAGTAAAATGGGGTGCTGGGCAGTGGCCTCTAGGGGCCCCTGATCCTGATACAGAAATGCACAAGCACTGGCCCTTCGATGCTGAAGACTGGGGTCCCCCGTCACCCCCCTGGGATGAGGGGCCGGGAGAGGGCTGCCTCTCACCCCCTCCTCAGGCTCTTCTCTGAGGACTGGGGCTGGAACAGAGGACACCAGCCTGCCCCCAAGGGCCCAGGGCTCAGGTGCTGCCCCCCACGGGGCACTGGCTGGGCAGACCCCCTCCCCCAGCCTCTCACCCCCGGGAATCTCCAGGCTCAGTTGGGCTGTCCAGCTTCTCCTGGAAAAATGTTTCTTCTTATCCCACCAGGGAGGGCCAAGCGGGGTGAGATGGGGCTTTGGGGGGCAGGAGGCAGGGGATGGAGAGGGCAGAAGTGGCCTAATTGAGTCCCTGCCCATCACCTTTCCAAGCCATCAACCCCACCGCCAGCAAGAGACTGGGGTCCCAGCTCCCCCTCCACCCAGTGAGATGGTGACGCAGGGTTGGGGAGGGAGCCCGGCTGGGGGCCTGGGGAGGGGGTGGTCAGCCTTCCAGTGGTAAAAATAGCGCCAACAATTGGGCTGGTGGAGGCTGGGTTCCGGACCCCAAGGCCCGGGTTGTTCCTTAAAATATTCATGAGGCAGCCTCGCTGCCCCCGCTAATGGTCCAGCGACCCATCGATCGATCACCGAGGGCAGTGGCCTCGGGTTTCCGGGGAGCCCCTGCCAAACCCAGTGCCAGTGGGCTCTCCTCACAGCCTCCCATCCCAGGGAAGGTAAGGATGGTCAGCTGCCAACTTGCCACCCAGCACCCTGAAAGGCCCAGCTGCTCCCAGGCAGCACCCCTCGCCCAAGACCCCCCCCAACTTCTGCTGCACCCTCACTCAGCTCTCAGCTCAGAGCCCCCAACCAGCCTGCGTGAGAGGGTGCAGTGCCCCCACCCCAATGGCTCTGAGCCATTCAGGATGGGAAACCACGGCTGCTTCTTGGGCTGCCCCCTCCACGCCCCTCGGGAAGCTGCTCCAGCCAGGCCCACTCCGGTCCTCTCCCCTGGGCTTCTCAGGACCTTGGGTGGGGCTCACACCTTACAGTGACGGCTCCTCCCTGTGGTGGCTGCTGGTCCCCCAGGACAGTCCCCTCCAGCCGCCTCTCTGCCCCTCTGCCCACAGAGGACCCGGCCAGCAGCACAGTCAGCTTTCCTGCCCCATGTAGCTGCTGCTCCAGCCTTTGCTGCGGTGGGATGGAGGGAGGCCCCCTAGAGTTCACCCACTGTCATGGACGCCCCCAACCTCACAAAGCCTGCTGGCCCTGGGGCCTGCAGACCCTCAGACCTAGGGGTCCCACAGAGCTGCATCGGAGACTGCTCCCCATTGCAGAGAGGGCCCCTCTACCTGGGCATCACACTAGATGCCCCCCACTCCCTCTGTCCACCTGTGGCCACTTGACACTGGGACAATGTTGTGAGTAAAAGCTCAGGACCTGGAGCCAGAGCAACTGGGTTCAACTCTCGGCTGCCCTGCCCCTCGCCGTATGACCGTGAGTGACAGCTTCCAGGGCCTCAGTTTCCTCATCTGTTAAGGTGGAGGGTTCTAACGGCACCAACCTCACAGGGCTGTTGTGAGGAATAAATTAAGCATTTGTTTAAAAAGCAAAGCTCCTCTGCCTCTACTTCCTAAATGTCCTGCACCTATCCCCTCTCCTCCCACCGCTCCTGGCTGCATGGCTGCCAGTCCCCCTCCCCGGCCCCCGTGTCCCCCTGGACCCCACCAACCCAGGCTCCACAGTGGCCAAGGTTGTCTTTCCAGAAGCCACATCCAATTGGGCCAGGCCCGTTTTCAACCCTTCTCCCTTCCCCTCTTCCCTGTAAGGAAGGGAGGACGCCACTGATCAGATGAGGAAATGGGCTCTGGAGAGACAGGGGACTGGCCCAGCAGCCACTTGAGGGTCCACAGATTTGTACCATGCAGGTGGGAGTAGGGCCGCAGAATGAGTGAGAGTGTGGAGCTGAGGCCAGACCTGTGTCTTTTTGTGGCACATGCTACTCCCACTCCAAGGATACAGTAAGGGGGTCTGGGGCACCCACCCTCAGAGGAGGGTGTGCTCTGAGAGGCTGGGGGCAGGGAAATCCAGAGCTGGGCTGCAGGAGTGTGAGATGAGCAGGGAGGGAGTGGGCCAGGCTAACAAGTGAAGCCAGGGCCCAGGGGCTTGGAAGGGAGGCCCATCCTCCTTCAGGAGCACCCCTTGCTGGACAGTTCCTGGACAGGCTCTATGGGTGGAGAGCAGGCTGGGCTGGCTCCAGCTGCACTGGCCTTACCCTCTCCCACCCCACCTTCCCCTCCTGGGGTTGCAGAGGCAGAGACACCCCCTTCTCCAGCCTCCCCCCCTTTTCCAGTGTCATGGACCTCACCTGGGCCCTGGCCCAGCTCCCCCACACCTACAACTCTCTCTCCCCTTGACCATCTGCCCTCCTCTACCCTTGCCTCTCAGCACCCAGGCTGCCTCCTGGCCTTTGCACGTACACACACCAGCAAATCCTGAGACCTCAGGCTCGTCAGAACTCTGGGTACTGCAGGGGCTAAGAGAGACTCCTGGGCTTTTCTCTAAGCTCCTGAACACCCAGCCTGGCAGCCCTCCAGGCACCTCAAACTCACCACATCCACGTTCTAATGCGTCCTCTTCCTTAACTGCCTCTTGTCCCTGCTCCGAGTCTCAGCGCTAGCCCCACCTCTTCCCAATCCTCAGCCCCAAAGGCTGGCGGGCCCCCAAGCCCCTAGAAGCCTTGCAAACGCCCCTTTATCCTGTCCCCACCTCTACCCCAGCCTCTGGGCCCCTCCAAAATACCGCACAGCTTGTGACCTGTCTCCCCCATCTGGGTGTTTTCTCCACCCCCAGGTGGGCCCTATACTCAGAGGGTTGGAAGTGTCTGAGAATGGAGCCCCAAACCGCTTCACCCAGAGTTGCTGCAGGAGGCTGTCCTCCCACCCAGCCAGATGGGCTGTGACTTCCCGCAGAGGCTGAGGAGTCACACCTGCCCCTCACAACAGCTGTAAAAAGAGACCCAACCAGGTGTAGGGGAAGGGAAAACTTCCCAGGCCCCCAGAGCTCTGGGTGCCCCTTTGGCCCCTCAAGCACAGGGGAGCAGGAGGGGAGGCAGGCTCCAAGGCTGGTTCAGAGCCCCACAGGGAAGGCACGTAAATCCCTGACTCCCCAGACCCGGGTGGAAGCACGGGAGGGCCCGGCTCTTATCAGAGAAAAGTGTTTTGGAGGCTTGGCTTGTTGGCTGAGTGACCTTGGGCAAGTCATTTCATCTCCCAGACTTTGTTTCCTCCTCAGTAAAATGGGGATAATAATAGCACCAACCCCCCAGGGTTGTTGTGAAGCTCACTTATGCCCTGAGTCTGCACCAGTCAGCTTGAAACCAAACGCCCAGCCCTGGGAGGCCCCAGCGCCATGCTGGGTGGGGTCCCACACAACACACCCTCAAGGGGAGCTCACCTCTGGGTGTGTGTGTGTGTGTCGGGGGGGGCTCCTCTTTAGGAGACCCCCACTAAGTAGGGAAGAAGGGTTCAGAAACTTTAGACTAGTTTTTCACAATAAGGGTAAGAAGAAAACCATTAACCAGTCAATTAACCAGCATCAGAGAATCTTGCCCACCACCCTCCATGCCCTCCGGAGGGTTGGGATTTTCCCGGACTTTGGTGGGAGAGACCTACCAGGGAGAAGCAGAGAAGGAAGCGGCAGCTTGTGAGAAACTCTGCCTCCAAGACTCTCCGGAACGCCGGGACCCACCCCATTGTGCTCACTGCCAGGCCTCTCCCAAAGCTCCTAGAGCGGAAAGGTTCTAGGCCATTCCCCGGACCAGTGGCCTCCTGGATGGAGCCCCCTGAGGCCAGGAGGGAAGAGATTTGTCCCAAGTGGAGCAGCCAAAGCTGGGTAGGAAGACCACCTCCCCTGGGCCCTCCTGGCTTCCCAGAGGGGCTCCCTCACCCCACGCTGGGTGCCTTGTGTTGGAGGGGTGCAACTCTCGCCGCCACTCACCCAATTGCAAGGTGGGCGGCCCCAGCCCATTCTACAGGCAGGAAAACCGAGGCGCGAAGGCAGGCCGACTTGGGCTTGTCCAGGTTCCCGCTCCGAGGGGGTCTAGGTCACCGCGGCCTGGGGCGGGGCTCGGCCGGGCCCTGCCTCCGCCTGGCCTCGGCCCGCCGGGCTGGCGCGTTCGGGCTCGGCGCGGCCGGCAGGTTCATCAATGGCCGAGGCTGAAAGGCCTGAATGGAGGGCGCGAGCCCGCCCCTTCTTAAAGGCGCCGGCCCCAGGCACCCTCGGCGCCGCTCCGCACCTTTCGGGGGCCGCTGGGGGCTCCCGGGTGGGCGGGTCGGGAATAGTGGCTGTGAGGCCGGGGGCCTGGGCCGCGCGGAGGGCGTGCCGGCCCCGCTCTCATTCCAGGCTGACCCCCGGCCGCCCCCCGCCGCCCCAGCTGGAGACCGCCTCCTCCAGGCAGGGGGCGGGGGCGCAGCTGCTCCGGAGGCGGCTCGGCCCCTCCGCGCCCCGCCCGGGATGGGGGTCTGGGAGCGGGTCCCAGCAGGGGCGCGCAGCCCCTGGCCCCCTCCGCCCTCCCACACGCGCACACAAAGACGACACGCGCGGACCAGGGCGCGAGCGGCCGCTCTCCCCAGGGCAGCCGTGCGCACACACACGCACGCCCTCGGCGACGGTCGGAGGACCGGGGGCGATGGGCTGGGGGACGGCGGCACTGAGGACGGGCAGGTCGTACCTACAGGCGCGCGGCGGTGGCCGGGCGGGCCGGGGCGCCGGCGGAGCGCTGCCCGGACCGCAGTCGGGGTCGCGGGGCCCGGCGGCTCATGGCCCGCGGCGGGCTGGGGCTCCCTCCGGGCGGGAGCGGGCGGCGGCAGCGGCTCCCTCCCTCGTCCACCGTCTAGAAGGCTCGTGCGCTCCTGGCGGTCTCCGCGCGGCCCCGGCTTGGCTCCCCGGGCTGCCGGGCCCCGCGCGCTCCGGGCCCCGCGCGCTCAGAGCCCAGCCCCGCTTAGCGCGCGCCCCTCGCGCTCCTCTTCGCGCCCCCCGCCCGCGCGGCGCGCGCCTGCCCGGCCCCGCCCCCGGAGCGAGCCCCGCCCCCGCCCGCCTCGCGCTGCGCCAGCCCCGCCCCGTGCCGCGCCCCCCGCGGAGCCCGAGAGGCACCCGCGGCCGGGGCTCGCTGCTGCCCGCAGGCGGTGGCGGCGGCGGCAGCTGGACGGCCGACCCCGGGGCCTTATCTGGGTGGGGCACCGCGCCCGCCCGGTCTTGCGGAGTCGGCTCGGGGCCCGGCGCGGGTGCCCCCTGGCTGATGCTGGCCGTGAGGGTGGCGAGGGGTAGGGGCGATGGGCGAGCTGCCGGATCCCGGCGTGGAGGCCGCCTTTGGAGCCCGGGCTGGTGGCCCAGGGAGCTCGGCGCTGGGGGCCGGGTGCGGGGCCTGCGTGGTGGGCTGTGGGGGGCTTGGGCGCGCGCCTGCCAGGGGCAGCCGCTGTGGCCGGACCCTCGTCGCGAGGACAATGGGAGCCTCCAGAAAGCGCAGATGTCGCAACGGGAGAAGTCGACGCCTACTTCTCATAAATCCCGGGGCGAGCACCACGCCTCCCTCCTAATAAGCCCTCCCGGGGCTGGAAGTCGCCCCGGGGTCACCGGCGGGGAGGACCTCTTTAGCAGGGTCTCCACGTCCCAACCTTCCCTGTGTTGGGGAGACTTACGCCCCCTAGGGATGGGGGTGGGGAGGCGTCAGCTTCCTAACTCCTGTGGGCTCCGGCGCTGGCCTCAGCCCCAGGCAGCACCTTGGTTAGGTCAGGGAGAGGTCTGGCTAAGCAAACCGGGTCCTGCTGGCCTTTGCGGCACTTGTGGTCTGGCCCCTGACGCTGGGGCCTCCGGGAGACTCCCCAGAGGTGGGGGTGCCTGGGCTCCTTCTCCCTCCTCTCCCTCCTTGCCCCCTACCCCAGACCCTCAGTCCTGGACAGGGG
>PVKY010002786.1:0-24025 GCA_004027775.1 Bradypus variegatus | reverse complement strand
TTGATAGAAATGCAGAAGCTCAGTTTCCCACCTAGACCTGCCAAATCCATGGTCCCCAGGTGATCTGAATGCACATTGACATTTGAGAAGCATCCCTTGAAACTAGCGTCTGAGGGACACATTTTGGCACAGATGTTCTATGTAATTCATAACCACCAGGAAGTAATAAGCACAAGAGAGAAAGAGGGAAAAATAAAGAATAATTTGAAGAGACAGCAGGATTACACTCCACTTGTAGCAGTTGACATTTCCTTCTTCCAAATTGACTTTGAACCCCATAAACATAAACATAAATGGATGCCAAGGGAAAAAAAAAATTGGTCCTGGCGGAAGGCTTAATTCCTCACCATTTTATCACTTGTCTTGTGTTATGTATGCTGATAATCTCTCTCTATCTTATTAGTGGCCTGTTTCATTTTTATTATACTAAGAGGGAAAAGGCTCCCTCTGGCATGTCTCAGCAGTGCTTCAAGGATGCCTGGATCTTCTCTGCCAGCTACCTCGAGTTCTTCTCAACCTGCTCTAATTCTTAAGAGCTTCCGGATTTCATGCATTGCACTTATAGAAAGGTAGAAACACATTTCAGACCTCGCTTAGGCCACCCTTCAAGCTTTATATTTGGTTTTGCACTCTGTACTTCTTTTAAAATGCATTTAAAAATTAAACGGAGATCAGCTAAGAGCAATCAAACTTATAAAAATGTTGGAGGAATGAAGACCCCTGGCAAAAAGTCAAGGCCCACATATGTGCATCTAGGGAAATAAGGGCAGAAGAAGCCAGGAGTCACATGGTCTCTCCCAAAGCCATGTAGCGCAGAGACACCAGCATGACTACCAGTCACGGGGGCCTGTAAAGGAAGTTCCCAATCAAGGAAACCTACACGGCATGAACCAGAGCCTTAAATAACCCCCAATAAAGGTCATGCAGGCTTAAACACAAGTCTTGATCATGGGCTTTACAATGAATATTAAACCTGTTGAGCCCACTTACAATCACACACTTTGTCTTTCTTCTGCTCTAACTCACACCTCAATCATTCTGACTTCCATATCCCCCCTTTCTGCCATTAAATGTCTTCATCTCTCCCTGTGGACTCTCCGGTACACTCTTTTCAATACAACTGTCTTTGATTCACTCTATCCCTGCATTCTCATGGGGAATACCAATTTCCAAAGTGAATTCTTCTTCAAGACAGGTAGGCATTGACTTTTCAGCTTTCCCACTGGAGCCTAGGAAAATATAGCCAACATTTGGCTTTAGGTAATCTTTGTCAATTATCATTTCTTATAGCTTAAAAATATTATGTTTAATATTCACAGTATGTAATAATTTACAAATAACTTTCACAATTTAGTTTTATTATATTCTTCCAAGATCCCAGTGTGATGGGCAAGGCGGCCACTAACCCATTCACATGTAAGGCACTAAATTCAGCGGCAGTTACAGACTGAAAGCCAGTTTTTCTAACAAGTAGTCCCTGAGGGCTCCTTTGGAGACTGCATTGTTGGAGCTGTCTTTAAGAAGTAGACAAACACACACATGAAATTTTGAGAAGTGAACTGTACCACCCCTTATAGACTTTCACTATTAGAAATAAATTCTGGAATTCTAGAAAGGCTATGGCCAGAAGATGCCGGTGCCACACTCCGAAGCATCAGGTGTTCAATGATGGAAGAGGTACAGGAGCTTGGGTTTTCCAACAAGGGAAGGAGCAAGGAGAAAACCAAGTCCACCTGCCATTTTTCTCTCAATCCTTGTGCTATTGGGCCCATTGTTATGGGAGAACCATCAGAGATTATAAATGTAGTATTAGTTAAGACATCTGAGAGCCAGCATAGAAGTCTGACACCAGCTAAAACTGTGGTTTCTCTCTTTAAATGTTCAAAAAAAAAAAGTAATGGAAGAAAGAGATACCTTGCACTGAAAATCAGATTTTAAGTGGGTTCTCAGTGCCTGAAAAGGGACCCACAACTGGCTTCCTGTATGGGGGTTGGCACACGGGGCTTTCCCTCTTCTGGGCTCTCACTGTTAACACTTATTTGCAAGGTGAATAAGAGAATGACCGAGTGTATTTTAGACACCTGTTGTAAAATCAAACTACGCATCTGCCAGCTCAACCCTTGAGTTCCCCCCGACTTGTCTTTCCTTATCTTGCCCCACCCCACTTTCCCCATTTCCCACATGACTGTGGAAGTCAGTGCTGCCTTGTATGGCGGTTTGTGGAGCAAGTCCTTTTCCCTATGTGCTGGCTTTGTTCCTTGAGATTAGTTAAGGCCAAAGCTATTAAATTTCTATTCCTCCTGAAGGACACTGTAAATTGTTTGAGCTTCTTCTACTTAGACTAAATTAAACAAAGTTGAAAGACCTGTTTTCCATCTACTGCTTTTTTGGAGTTCATTTGAATTTCATTTGTGAAACCAAGGCAGTTGTGTGTGTGTGTGTGTGTGTGCCTATATGTATATGTGTGTGTGTGTGTGTGTGTGTGTGTGTGTTTACATATCCATATTGGAACTGATGGAGAGGAAACACCAGGACAAAATGATTAAATTCCTTCAACAGTTTGAAAATTTTCTATAAAGATAGAAGAGAAGTGGGGGTTAGTTATTGTGTAAAGTGTCCCCAAAATACCTCTGCGAAGACTTCCAGTAGAATTAAGTTTTGTGAGAATCTACTGATAGACTCAAAGTAAAAGAAAATGGCAATGGGCATGTTTCTAAGTGATTGTAGGTGTTAGGGGCCAGGGCTGCTATGACCAATCCAGTGCAACGTGTAGGCTTAAACAACAGGCATGCACTGTCTCGTGGTTTTGGAGGCTGGAAGTCTAACATCAGGGACCAACAGACAATGCTTCCCCCCGTAGTCGTCCGTGTCCTGGTGCTGACTTGCTGTAATTCTTGGGGTGCCTTGGTTGGCATCTCAGCCTCAGTCACACAGTCTCCTCCTGGGTCTCTCTCTGACTTGTAGATACTCTTTATAAGGCCTCCAGTATCATGGATTAAGGCCCACTCTGATTCAGTTTGGCCACACTTAAGTAGAATCTTGGAATATCCTCTTCCCAAATAAGTCCACACCTTAATCTTCAAAGGGTTCATGCCCACAGGAACACAGATTAAGATTAAGAACATGTGTTTCCTTGGGGTACATGGCTCAGTCTATTACACTCGATATCCATAACAAAAGGGACATTCTCTGGAATGATTAGAAGTCCTTAATATTGTTAATATTTTAACTTTAAAATCATATATAATAAGGGCTTATGTGCTCAGTGACTTGTGTACCCATAATCCTACAAGATTTTTGCATAGCCCCAAAACACTAAAAAGTCTTCAAAATAATCCAGGTTGTAAATCCACCATATCTTTGATTCTTTCTTCTCAGTCATACACTTCTGTTTGGAGGTTATCAATTCTTTCTTTACAGGGGCACAGCAAAATAGTTTTGATAGAACTCATTAGTTCTCACTCCTTTTTTTTCACAAAGAAGAGAACTACTCTTTTATTCTCTTAATGGAATGCTAGGTTGACTCACAATGGCTGAAAAAAAGATGGAGGTTATCTTGAAAGTCTGTCTTAAAACATCCTGTCATATGTTAATAACATTCGCAAGATTCCTTACAAGTCACATGGGTGAGAAGACCTCTTTGCTCCAGCTCTCCTTGGGTGCAGAACCCATCCCTGATGATCTCAACTTCCAGCTGCAGACACTGTCTCCAGGTGAATGAAGTGCACTGAGTAAGAGAAAAATCAGAGGCTGTATTGGTCAGGGTTGTCCAGAGAAACAACCAACAGAATATGCATATATGCACGCATGCATGTAGGTATGTATAAAGGGATTTATTTTAAGGAGTTGTCTCATACAATTGTGGGTGCTGGCAAGTCAGAGATCCACAGGTAGGAAATTCCAATAAGGGTGATGCTGTAGCATTCAGTCCAAAATCCATAGGGAGGGCCAACAAGCTGGAAACTCAAAAGAGTAGTGGATGGTTTAGTCTTGAGGCAGAATTTCTTCTTTTTTCTAGAACCCTTAGTTCTTTTTTCTTAAGGCCCCCTTCTGATTGGATGAGGCTCCCCACATTGTTGAATCAACTGGTTGTGGGTGCTAGAGGCCAGTGTTTGAGCAAGCACCTGGACACCATAACCTCGCAAAGTTGACATGTATAATTAACATCACAGAGGCTCACAGGCTCACTCTTCTAAAGTAATCACTAAAGGCACAGTAGATCAGTGTCCACGAGCTAGCTACAAAATGCAACAAAACCGGCTCTTGGAGAATTCATGTGGTAGAGAGATTTTATTCCAAGCCCCAGCATCTTGTCATTTATACCAATATCTGGGGTCTGCAGTTGAGCCAAAAACCTCGAGCCAAGCTTTCTCGCAAGAATTCCTGGACTTCCTGTTGCTATGGGAGCCAGAAATACCAGAACAACCTTCCTTGTGGTATTTTTGCACCTCTACTCTGGAATAAAGATAATCACACACTGGGGGAAAACTTTTTAAATTGGGCAAACACTTTCTAATTTTTAAGCCTTCAAATGAAGTTGATTCTTCCTTGGGAATTAAAATTTGAGATGGCATTTGCTTGGCTCTAATCATTTGCTCACTTCCACTAGGAAGTATTACTGTTCAATGGTCCAACACATGGTAAATCTTCAAAGATATTCTTATAAGGAAATATGCAAAATGATACAAAGAATATAGTAGAAACTTCATATTCATGGATAAAAACAATGTCATTCTTGCTCAAATGCGCAGCCAAGAGTCATATTCTTACTATGTTAGTGTGTATGGCATATTATATCATACATTTGTTTTCTTTGTTCTTAACCCCTTTGTTCCAAGGGTCAGGATATCCTGATGCTAAGTGCTACTGCAAAATAACTGAACAAAAATAAAAATAGCCAAACACTTAGGAAACTCTACAGTTGTTATATCAAGGAAGTTTGTGACTGTGGAGTGAGTTTAAGACACTATTCAGGAAATATGCTCATCGGGTGCAACAGGCTTCATGAACATATTAAATAAAATCATCTCAACTCTAGAGTCTTAATGCCCCAGCCTGATGGCAGAGTAAGATAAGAACCGGAAGGGCTGTCCAAAGAGGTGGAAGTAACAAACTGATGCTTCCAGCCTATTATCTCTCAACAAAGAGGAGAGAGAAGAAAGGCCCATCTTTCTCTTAAGCAGATTACTGAATATTCTCTAATTGGGTTGTATGAATATCTGGTTGTTATAGAAAGAGCTGATTGGTCAATATTTTAATAATGAAATTCTCAAGAAGTGGTGTCTTCTGTCTTTGATTGTTGTTTCATAGCCCCAAAGGACGTTAGCCCTTCATTGCCTACTTGGAAATAGAGTACATTTGCCAGTGTCCTTTTCCATCCTAAGAAAAAGAAAAGTCACTTAATCCATTGTGGGAAACAATGCTTATTAACTATGGATTTAGAGGAATAACAACAAGAAAGTGATGGTAGCCTTTGCTTGTTTCAACTTTTTAAAAAACGGTGTATGAGCAATGAAAATAAAGCCGCCCACTCTACACCAGTCTTGACCACCCACCCTGCAAAGAAACATCAAATGATTCTGTGATAAACCAGTCTCAAAAGAAATGTAGAGCAGGAGATTGTACATCAGCAAAATAAAAGGCCAAGCAAAATAAAGCACTTTGCAATGCAACGACAGGAGTAGGAGAGAAAGATAGGATTGTTACAGCATCCTCTGTGAAAACAGAGGCTCTCCACGTGAATGTTCAGGAGCAAATTGTTCCTGCAGGCCCAATTTTTTGGCAAAAGTGCCAACTACAATCCCGCCCCACTTTCATTTATGCCCAGGGCCTCCACATTCCCTGCAGGGGACGCCCCCTTTGGTTGGACTGGTTATGACAGTTGTCCTCCACGGAGCTGCCCTCAGCTGGGGGCCATGGTCACTAGTGGCTCAGATAGTAAGTCTGAGAAGTGAATCTTCAACACTTTCTCTCTTTCCTCTGCCATGTATGCCCCCACGAGTATCCTTAAACTCTCTCTTCTTACTTCTCTTAGAAAAGGGGTTTCCAGCCATCCCCAGCCTATGTCTGAATTGTCACGTATGCATGAGGATTGCGACGCTTCCCTAACTCACTTCTTTTGGAGTTAGCTTTGGAATGTGATTCCATGTTACTTCCCTTCCGATTGAAGGGCAGCTGAGGTTACAGAGGGATGTAACGAATAGGCCAAAACCCGGTTAGGTTTGCTGAGAACCAAATGACAGCAGGGAGAAGGGGTGGGGGATGTGGAAGGAGGGAGGGGGTGTGAACCGGGGTGCTGAGGCTGGAGCCCAGAGCCTCTGAGTAACCCCGACCAGGGCAGACCGCGGGGGACGGGCGAGGTGGCCCCCAGCCAGGCGTTGCAGAGAGGCAGCAGCTGGGAACTGGCTCTGCCGCTTCCCCTGTTTCCCGAGAGCTCCCCGGGGCTGCAGCTCAGGGGCTGGGGGAGCTTCTGGGCTCCCTGCAACCCCTGGGGCCACTCCTCTCCAGGTAATACCTGGCCCCTGGGGGGACTCCTCGGAGGGCAGGCGACAGGGGAGCCCCCCTTCTCTGCCTGCAGTCCTTCCTGGCCACGCCAGCCTCTCCACAAACTTAAACCAGCAGAACCAAAACAACCGGGAACAAATAGATCAGAAGGAGGAAGAGGAAAAGCCAATGCTCAAGCCTCGATGGCTTTTTTTTCCCCTGCTGTCGTTCCAGCTGTAGCCTGGGATTAATTAAGTGCTGTGAACTCAGTGCCTGCGAGAGGAGGGGGAAAGAAAATGCATTCTCCCTCTAAGGAAGGGCCACGGTGACAGCTTCCCACCCGCCAGAAACCTTGGGGAGTGAGTCGCTCCGGCCGTCCCTGGCTGCGGAGGGGCTGGAGGGACAGGGGGGCCGAGCCAGGCTGGAGGAGCCTCGCCTTCCCGAGGCGGGAGAGGATTTTCCGGGGGCTTGTCTTCCCTTGCCGGCGACGAATTCTCCCTCCGGCAGCGGCGGCCGCGGCAGCGCGACCGCCTCCTGTGCAGCCCGGGGCAGGATGCCGGTGCTGGAGCGCTACTTCCACGCGGCGGAGCCCGGCAGAAAGCGCCCGGCCCGGGAAGGGCTGCTGCCCCCCTCCCTGGGCAGCCGGCCGGGGTGCCAGCAGGGGCCGCTGCCCTGGGACTGGCCAGAGATGATCCGGATGGTAAAGCTGGTCTGGAAATCCAAAAGTGAGCTGCAGGCGACCCGAGCGAGAGGCCTCCTGGAAAACGAGGATGCTCTCCACGGCTCTCCAGGTAAAGTGGTTGTGGGTGCTGAGGGTGACGGGGCCAAGTCTGATTATTTTTTGGCCTCTTCCATGGAGAGCCATAAAAATGGGAAAAGGAAGGAAGACAAGCGGTGTCTTGGGTGTTTGGGTCTATTACAGAAATGCATTGTCAAATTAAGTTTGGTGTGACAGAAGGACCACTGGACTGCGGGCCCAGAAACTTGGGTTTGGGGCTGGGCTCGCCACTTGCTCGCCACATTTCCTGAGTTTCACTCCCCAAGAGGAAGGGGTTGTATTGGATGTTCTTGAATGTCCAAACTGCCTCTAAAAGTTCTTGTGGACCAGTTAGAGATGTCTCTGAGAGAATAGTCTTCTTAAATTGCTTTTTATAGTGCTTTATGCAAAGTAAAATACATTTTCCAGTCATTAACTCTGGAACTACAGCATGTGTCACATTCCCGGGGCTGACTTTGAGCAGGGAGCTTTTCATGTCCTGGGAAAAATGGTCCACTTCCTTGCCTCGGTTTCCCCTTGTGAAAAACGGCAATAAAATAAACTCCTCGATTGATATCAGGAAGCATCGACTGGCTCACAGATGTGGAAGGAATGATTCATAGGAACTTCTGCGTGTTATAAGAATGTGCTGCGTTTGGGACAGTTGTGGAGAGCTGCTAGTTTCTAATAGTAGGCACTGTCCCCATGGCTGCCTGGGTCCCTGTGAAGGACCCCACAGGTGACAGCGCCACTCTCAGAAGAGTGCTCTCTTCTCTTGGGGAAGAGGGTGGTGGATATTTGGAAAGTGGTAGGTTTGCTTTAGAAGAAAGAGCATGAATGTGTGTCTATGCATTTGAAGCTTGGCTCTTCCTGTGCAGTGGGATCCTGGCCTGCCATGGTGTAAGATGTGGGGGCTAGGCCTAGAAGAGATAGCAAAGAGTACCTCTCTTTCTCCTGGAAAGAGACTGAGAAATAATTTTAATAACTTAGACCTCAGCTATTTTTAGTTAAGTTGCCTAATAATCTGAAAATAATATTATTAAAAAGTAATGCTCTGAGCAAAGAAAAGATTTGAAATGGAAAAAATAAAAAGGCAACATGGGTCT
The DNA here is from genome assembly GCA_004027775.1 of Bradypus variegatus. NCBI lineage: Eukaryota > Metazoa > Chordata > Mammalia > Pilosa > Bradypodidae > Bradypus > Bradypus variegatus. The sequence continues at coordinate 15,679 of PVKY010002786.1, read as the reverse complement.
CTATTGAAGAGTATTTAGGGAAGAGAAGGGTGCCCGTGAGGCTGTGAAGTTTATGTGACAGTTGGGACAGGGATGCCCTGGGAAGTGGGCAGTGGGCAGAAGAAACACAGGACAATGAAAACCTTTACACGTTTAGCATGAGCAGTGCAAGAAGAATAGAAAAACCTACCTCGGTAGAAAACTTTTTGACACGTTAACAGTTACCACTCTTGGTTTGTTTCAGTAAATTAAGCGATCAAAATTGATAGTTCAAATTGTGCCTTTGATAAAACTACCTAATTCAACAGATGTTGGCAGGTCCGTGGGGATACGTGTCTATCATTACTTATATTGTGTTTTAGTGGTGGCCTAGTCCCAATAAAGAAAAGCAAGACTAAAAGAAAACACAGGGCTCCTGTATCTTTTTATTACATACTGAACGTAATAAAGGAGAACTAGTTGACCCTGGCCCTGGGGTGTGTCTCAGCAGCCAGTGTGGTTCCCAGGGAGGCCGAGGCCTGGTTTGCTCTCTCCTGTGCCACCAAGACCCCCTACACACACACACACAGACGCACACACACACGCACGCACACATGCATGCACACACATGCATGCATGCACACATGCGCACACACGCATGCACACATGCACGCGCACACATGCGCACGCGCGCACACACGCATACACACACATGTATGCACACATGCACGCACACACACATGCACACACGCACACATATGCATGCACACACACACATGCACGCACGAACACACATGCACTCACACACATGCACACGCATGTACACATGTACACACACGTGCACACACATGCACACACGTGCATGCACGCACACACATGCACGCGCACACACACATGCGCACACACGCATGCACGCACACAGTGTACCCATTTGCCACCTCTTCTCCCTCCCTGCCTTTCCATTCACAGAGAGAAGGCAGCTTGTGTTTTCTGGTAGGGGTATAAAACCTTATCATCCATATAAGAAACAGGGGTCCATAGGATGAAACCCCCAAAAAAAGAATTGCTTCGCATTCCAAATTGTCTTATGCTTTTCCCTCACTGGTCTTGATTCTGATGCTTCCTCTCCCGCGAGCACCAGCCGTGCTTTGACTGGGCTGTTTTCACCTGTGGCAGGTCAGTGACAGCCTCACAAACACTTGTGGAACATCTCAAAGCATCTGGCATCTTCTCAGTTTTAGAAAGTGCTGCTTTAACCTGCTTTCAGCTCACGTGTGGGGTTGATGGTAGAAAGAGCCTCAAAAAACTCCAGGACACAGGCCTCACTCACTGGTCTCTCTCTGAACTCTTGCCTGGGTTCCCTGAAACAATTTATACTCTGACGATATTGAATATGGAACTTGCTGAACCTCAAGTGTGTCGATGGTGCCCTGCCCCTGAGCCTTTGCACGTGCTCTCCCTTTTCACTGGAAATGTCTTTCTTTGACTCCGTCAATGGAAAAATCTCTGATCAAATGACAAAAGTCCAGTTTAAACATCATTTTCTTTGTGATGACTTCCCGGACCCACCCATCAGTTATTTGTTCCTCCTCTTTGCCATCTTTACCTGTAGGCATTCGACATATTACATTTATAGCACACAATATTGTTGCTATCTTAATAACTAAAAACAGGAAAATTAGAAACAAAGTATTATTGTCATATTTTGACTGCTTATGATGACAAATAAATAGGTTTAAAATGTTTTCAATGATGAAATTGCAGAGATTCCAAATGGAACCCACAGTCACTTCAGGGGACTTCAGTGGCAATGTCACCAGTTCTTAATAAGTTTAATTTAAGCTTAAAAGCTCCATCTTTTCTTTTCTTTGGTGAAGAGACATCATTATTTTTACTTGGGCATCTTAGAAAAGACTGGAACTTTTTTTTTCTCACAAGCGAAATAGAAAAATGTTCTGAGATTCTTCTTAGGTAAGAAAGGGAGAGAGTGAAAGAAGCTGTGGGACTGTAAGTGTACTTGGGAGAAATTTTAAGATGAAATGCACTGAAGTGTGAGTAGCGGGAGGCAGAGGAGAACAGTATCCCCTGAAGAGAAAGGGGAAGTGCTAGGAAGGAGGTTATGCAGTGAACCGTTTCCTCCATCACCAGGTGGATATTCGCTGGAGACTGTTGGGTGACTATTCAAAGCAAGAGGCTGGAGGAGGGTGTGGGGGGTGACAGGGAGAAGAGGGGCTCGTCAGCTTCACATCGGGGCACTTGCACCTGCGGAGGCCCCCAAGCTGAGCACTTGTACCCCGGAGGGGGTCCCTGGAAGGTACTGATGGGCTGGAGCTCTGGACTCCGTTCACTGACTAATACCCAATTGTTTTAACACCCCATCACTTTCTCTTTATGAGGCAAATGAAGGGCGGTCTAATTACCTAGTTAACCCATGTAGTTTAGAGATGCAACCAGTAGAGAGACTGAACAGGTTTTCCAGGGCTTACCACAAAATTGTGTCAGAACCAGACCAGGTCTCTGGTGCCCAAAGCTCACGTCATCAGTGCACTGTGCTGGCTGATTTAAATTTAAACCAAGACGTGGCTTTATTTATTAAGTTGAGATGGGACAAACATGGTACACCTCATGAGAGGTGTAAAGTTCAGTCAAGCAAGAACAATATTATCATGCAAAATAATTCAGAGGATTGGGCCTCCTTTCATCTTTTTCTACATCTTTTATGGGTTTTATTTCTAGATCCAAGCTTCCAGTGGTAGAGAAGGTGCAGGGAAAGAGATCTATCTGTTCTCAAAAGTAAGCTGAAAGATGGTGGAAAGAGCATGGACAAAAGTAGGGAGGGGGCAGAGGGAGGAAAGATGGGAAATAAATAGGCAGTTTCTCAGATGCTATGGGATGGCTGTTATTCTGATTATGACTAGACAAAACCTAGCAGGACTTGTTCTTAGCTGAATAAATAATTTGATTTTGGAATTCAACCAACCAACTTCAAACTCTGCAGCCTATAGAGCTTATCTTTCATTTTGGTGTCTCTGGTCTGAATTTTACATTACATTTTACTTATTTATTAAGCTTGTTCCCACTTCAATAGCCTTTGGTTCCAGGAAAATATAAAAACACACAAGTCCAGAAAAAACACTCTTATTCCCCCACGGCCATAGTAACTTGTTCTGCCTTTTGAGAAGAAATCAAATATTAGAAATTTGCTATATACTCAGTCCTGAAAATCAAACAACTTCAGACAAGAAAATCTCCAAAAGAATTCTCTGATTCCAGAACTCCACCATGCAAGTTGACATTTAAAGCACTATTATAAGCTACCTCAAGTAGCAAGCATGATATAAATGTGTTGAAGACTGAAGACTTCAATCATTATCATTCAGGGAGCACTTATTGGATGCTTACTGTATACCAGGGGCCATGCTCAGCGCCAGGGACTCAGAGATGAGTCAACAGCCCAATGAGAAAAGAGCAATTATGAATTTATGATTCAGATTACTGTCTACAATTTCCATATGAAAACAAGCATTTGTTAGTTTAAACCTCTGTGTCAAATCAAAACATTGGCTGTAAAACTGGTAGAATTCAAAAATGCTTATAAAAATTCAAATCATTGTTGAATGTTCATCAGTACTAATGATTTTATTCAAAGCAGGACAAATTACAATGAACAAAGAATCAATTAGTCGTAATAACAGATAACCTGACACTAGTCCATAGCATTTTTCTAGAACTACTGCTATAGACATTTGCCTGCATTCCATCTGTAGCTATGCTGAATACTAATCATTGACTATCTCATCCTTCCTTTAAATGTGAGTGCAAAATTGAATCAAAACTAGAAAACATCATCTTGCCTTGAAATAAACTTGTTCTTTCACCTGACTTCCTTGTGTTCATAAATGACATCACCTCTGCAGAAACCCAGGTTTAAAACCATGTTTTCCAGCTCTCCAATTCCAGTCGGTTCCAAATCCACAAGAGAGGTTCTGAGACCCAGAGTGCAGTTGTAGCATTAGGTTTTCAAATCCTGCCTCTCCATTATGGAGCTGGGTGACCCTGGGCAAGTTACTTGACCTCTCTGAGACTTAGTTTCTTCTTCTGTATGAAGAGATTGATGGTAGCACATTCTCAGAAGGTTGTTGTGAGGATTAAAGGAGAAAATGCCAAAAGGAAGTGCCTAGAAAAATGCCCAGGCTAACAGTAAATGTTAGCTATCATAATTCTTGGTTTGGGGGGTAGTGTTTTCTCAGCAGCTTCTCTCACCCTCATTTCCTCCTCTCCTCTCAGTTACGTGGTCCTCGGTCCAACTTCAGGTTCTCTTCTCTGTAATCTTGTGATGGCCCCCAACTGCAGGCCTCCCTATCTGTGTTCTGTCTACTTGGTTATTTAGATCTATAACATTAAGAGAAAAATCAGATTATGTTTCACCCCTCTTCAGAATCTTTCAGTGATTCTCCTTTGTCTGCAGAGAAAATCCAGACCCCTTGACCCTACGTTCAAAGCCCTCCCCTGTCCAGAAGCAGCTCACTTTCCCAGTCTTGTCTCTCATCGTTGCCCTCTGGGTACTTGTCTTCTGCCCATTGTTCCCAAAGCCTGCAGTGACCTCCCTCCATGTCCCCAATTCCTGCCATCCCTGAAGACCCCCTTTCTGTGCTGTGCCCTGCCCAAACTTTCTGAGATTACCAAAGCAAAGCACTTCTGCCTCTGACATTTTGCAAACCATTCTTTGTATTTATTTCACAGGCAATTCACTTTATTTTATTATAATTAGTGTACATTTTCATCCTCCCTGCCTAGACTTTCAGCTCTTTGGGAATCCAGAAAACATTCCGTTTTCTTTTTGTTCTCCCCAGTATCTTTCACATGTCAGCCACTCAATACAATTTGATAAGTGAAGAAAAGCGGGAAATTATCAGAAGGAATAAAATAGCTTACAAGTTGCCATTAAATGCATGAATGAACATTTTTTTTTCTAGCCACAGTTTACTCAAGAAACATGAATTCCAGTTCTTCTTTTTATGGAATCATTTTAAAACTTATTTTCTGGCAGAAGATCAGGATTAGTCATCAGAACTTTGAAAAGAAAAGAAAAGAACATACAAGACAATATCAGAGCAGTTTAAAAGATACAAAATAAGTGCAAAACTATTATGAGACTGTTCTCTCTTTTTATAGAGAAGTTGTAATTTACTGATAATTGCACAATTTTAGAGCAAATGCATATATATTATGCATGCATTTATATACTTTTAAAAATAAATTACTTTGTTCATGCATCTTGGAATATTTTACATAAACTAAAAGTTCCAAAACTGCTGCTTTCACAGAAAATAGTTTGTATACTCCTCAACATAATTTCAAAAATAGAGTGTGGAAGGTGTGTTTACTTGGACCTACAAATGAGCTTTTGAGGAGATGGAGCTGAATGGAAGATGTTATTCCCACATCCTTTGCTCTTTGCCTGGAAACAGTTTCTCTTTCTTTGTCTCACCTCTCCTCTCCTCTCCCCTCTTTTCTCTCTCTTTTTCTATGTTTTTTTACAATTCTTGTTTAACTGGACAACAAAGCTTTGACTTTTACATCTGACTAATTCCTAAAAGAAAAACATTAGAAGCTTTATTGTAAAAAGACCAAAAGCTTCAAGTTATTTTTTAACTCCTGTAAGTCACTTAAAATGTGTGCTCTTTCTACTATCTGATTTTTTCACTCTTTCTTTATAAATACACTTCATAGTATGTGGAAGTTACATCTGACCACAAGAAAATTGTAAGCAAAGCTCAAAATACTTGTGATTTAATACAATGCTCTAGTCTAAGCATATGCACAGCATGAACTGTCCTGCTCTGCCTTTCCTCTTTAGAATTTACTTCAGTGTCTGAAATGCTGAGGAACCACCCAAAGAGATCACGTTTATATCTTTGCACTTGTCTTAAATTTTCTCAAACTTCAAAATTGCCAGAGACTGTTCCTTCAAAGTCCTTCATGGCCTGTATTTTATACACAAGCCCCTCTCCTAAACATTTTCTGGCTTCATGGAGCTTCCAGACACATGCTGAGGGAGTACAGACAAGGAGCCTCTAGCACTTTTCCTTATCATTAGTAATAAAAGAAAATGTGAGAGTCAGTCTTGTGCACAACTGGAAGGCAGAGCTGCAAAAACAGAGCAGGGTCTGGCCATGGATGACCCTAAAAGAGAGTCCAAGGTACCAAGCTTACTGCAGACAGTCGAGTCCCTGGAGAGGAAAGACCACATTTCTAGAGAGATTGACTAGCAGCTGTTTAAACTAAGGAGATGAAAATGGAAAAGTACAAGGGCCAGAAAACTGTAAAATAAAATCAAGACACAATGGGAAAGAATGTGTATCTTTAGTCAAGGTATTGAAAAGGAAATTAAGTAGCCCAGGGTGATAAGATACAAATGAGGACGAATCCTTGCTGGCCTCCTGCAGCTTCCAATGGCCACCAGCATTCCTTAGCTTGTGGCGCATCACTCCCTTCTCTGCTCCATCCTAACGAGGCTTCTTCTCCCCGTGTGCCTGAGTCGCCACATGGCGTTCTCTCCTTGCGTCCATGTCTCTTCTCTTCTCATGAAGACACCGGGCCCATTCTAATTCAGCCTGACGTCATCTTAATTTGTTTGCACCTGCAAAGACCTTATTTCCAAATAAGGTCTCATTCCCAGGTGCCAGGGGTTACGGCTTCAATATGTCTTTGAGGGAACACCAGTCAACCCATGACAATGTAGAAGGAGCAAGAACCCATATCCACAGGGACATCTCTCAGTGGGTTAATAGGAACTAATAAAAGACTGTAGAAAATCCTTTTCTTGCTCCACAAAGACCAGTTCTCAAGCTTATTGTTCTGCTGCAAACACAAAGGAAACTCTTACTCTGAAAGTCAAAAGGTGAGTTTTGGCTCCCTTTTTCTCTTTTCATTCTTGCTATCACATTCCTATTCAACCCCAAATGGACGCCTCTAGTGGGGGTGGAAAGGGAGGATATACACAAGGGAATGCAGAAGACAAAAAATACAGGGATATATTTTTAAAGGCCACATCCCTCCCTGTCCTTCTTTCTATAACTCTCTGGAAGTTTAGGTACATTCATCTTTCTGCCCTTTGAATTTTTCTGACATTTTCATGGTCTCCTGTGACTACTAGTAGTGTCCTAAGTCCCAGTCCCATAATAGAACAAAAGAAGAGATTTCCTTGTCAATTTCATTGATGTCATTGATGTATGAAAGAATTGTGAAGTCACCAGATTTTAAACTCTAAAGTAAATTATTTCTACGCTCATTAGTCCTATAGTGCCTTACTGTTGGATTTGGTGATAATTGCTTCATAGAAAATCAGTAGACAGGATTGGATTAAAATAATTTTTTTAAAAAATACCTCAAACCTTCTAAAAACACTTAAAAACATCTTAGGAGGTCACAGAACCAGAAATGGAAAATGGTATTTTAATACACCACAAATATTTAGCTTCTTATACTACATAATAAGTATCAGTTGAATAGGGATTTATTCCCCAATTAGAAATAGAAGAAATTGAGTCCTATGGTTACTGGTTATTTGTTGAAGATATTCAGAAAAGGAGACATAGAGTTCGGATTTCTAGATTTCCCTTCCAAAGCAATTCAATTTAATAGTTATCTTTTGGGTGACTACTCAGTGCATAGCATTGTGCTAGATATCTGGGGAGAGACAGAAAGGAAGGGAGGTTGTAGCCTGTTAGAGGAGACAGATATATAAACAACTCACTGACATAAAGACACAAGGCCCATGTTCTAAAACACTGTAGAAATAATACTCCATTGAAACATAGGGGGAGGACTGATGGCGTCTATACAAATAAGTGTATTTAGTGGCTACCATGTGCCAGACATCCTCCTGAGTATTTAGAAAATAGAAATCCATGAACCAAGAGAATCAAGATAGATGGATAGAGAGACGATAAAAACAGATAGATGATAGATTAGATAAGGAGAGAGGGAGAGAGAGGGAGACTATAGAGAAATAAAGAGAGAGCAAGTCTCTGTAAAACCAGAGGGAGTAATTAATTCTGTCTTTACGATGGGTGGTAAAGGAATTTTTAGAGAGTGATTTTTTGAGGTTCATTCAGGGTAAGTTACATTTCCCCAAATGAGGAAGGAAGGAAAGATATTGCAGGAGGAAGAAACAGTACAACCGAATGCAAGGAAAGTTGCGGAATGCCAAGTCTTGGAGTATGTTCCAGTTTGCTAATGCTGCCATTCTGCAAAACACCAGAAATGGACTGGCTTTTATAAAGGGAGTTTATTTGGTTACAAAGTTCCAGTGTTAAGGCCATAAAATGTCCAAGGTAAGTCATCAATAGGTCACCTTCACTGGAGGATGGCCATCAGCGTCTGGAAAACCTCTGTTGGCTCAGAAGACATGTGGCTGGCATCTGCTTGCTCCTAGGTTGCATTTCAAAATGGCATTCTCCAAAATGTTGCTCTTGGGGCATTTTGTCCTCTGTCAGCTGCAGCTCCTCTTCAAAATGTCACTTTCAGTTGCTCTGATGTCCTTCTTTCTGTGAATCCCTTTACACAATTCCAATGATCCAGTTAACACCCACCCTGAATGGGTGGGGTAACACCTGCATGGAAATTATCCAGTCAGATCTTTCACTCACAGTTGATTGAGTCATATTTCCATGGAACACTCAAAGGATTCCCATCTAATCAACACTAATACATCTGCCCCCACAAGACTGCGTCAAAGAATATGGCTTTTGGTGGGACATAATACATCCATACTAGCACAGAGGATGAAGTGGGTTGGGGAAGAGCTAGAGATGAGACTGGACAGGCAGGTTGCCAGGGCATCATCTGCCTTTCTAAGGAGAGTCTCCTCCAGGCAATGAGAAATGAACCAATGATTTTAATGGAGAGTGACATGATAAATATTACATTTTAGAAAGCCCCCTCTAGCAGCAGTGGCTGGTGGAGAGATAGAGTTGGGGTTAGGATGCTAATGGATTTATAACCATCTGTTTGGGGGTCATTGACCGTATGTGGTAGATGTTGAGAATTTTGAGATGATGAATATTTTCCCTTTAACTTAGAAACCAAGTTGGCCAAGTGCCATAGTATTTTACACAAAACCACCAGAAGCAATCTACAAATCTTCAAGCGAGAACCCTTCACCCCCTGACATCACCCTATCCTGGAGGATTTATATTCTCAGTGTTCTTCCTTCCAGACCTCCCATTCCAGTCATGCCCATCTCTTCCCCAAACTCAAGACCTGACACGATCTACCCTCATGGTCTCAGAACAGTCTGTCCCCTCCCCTTTGTCAAGTCATGTTTCTTCCTGTCTTCAGTTTGTCATGATTATTTAAGCAAGCATTTCTATGTGCTAGGTGCCCCAGGATGGATGGGAAAATGTATAAGAAGCATTTTTTGTGCAACATATTATGTAGTGAGTAAGATAATACCATGTACCCAAACACAAACCAAGAGGGATACAAACTCCATAAGGACTGCTTATAACTGACCCTCTTTAGGTGACCTGGGGAAGCTTCATATGGATGGTTAAGATCTCAACAAGATGTGAGCAGGTGACGCCACTGGTGATACAATGAACAGGAACGTAAATACAAAGGCAAAAAAGCATAAGAAATGATTGAGAAATGGAGATTAGTCAAGTTAGCTGGATACAATATTTGGAGTAAAGAATAGTGAGAAATAGAGAGAGGGAAAAATCTTGACTTTTGTGGAACCATAGAAAATTTTCAAGTGGAAAAATAGAGAGATATTTGAATTTTATCATAGAAAAGGCCTTTGAGTTCATCTAGTTAAATCACCTCATGTTTAGATGAGAAAACTGAGACCCCGTGGAGGTCACACAACAACTTGGGGTTGTGAAGCTGGTTAGTGACTGCACAGGGCCCAACTCAACATCCCTTGGTACCCAACTGAGCCATTAACACGGCCACCCTTGGCCAAACCTCAGCCTTGCAACCTCAAAAGGCCTCTCCACCCTATCCTCTCTCTCAGTGTAATCCTCTGTCCTGTTCACTCCCAAGCACTAACAAAACCTGACTGCATTATAGAAGTGTGTGGTGTTCATTCTCCCTGAGCAAAAATTATGTGTGTCTGTATGCACGTATTTTTCTTATTTTCAAATATGGGTTATAAATTGTCCTGGGCAAGCTCTCTCGGAAATTTTCCCAACCTAGAGCACCTGCAGTGTTCTAAAAGGTAGTCATTCGCTAGAAAAGAACTCATCCAGAGAGAATTTGGCCACAATGTTGAGGTTAAAGGAAACTGTATGTACATAAGTAGGTCAAGGTGGTAGCTATTAGTTACTCTAACTATCATAAATGCCTGTTTGAGGGTCCTACTTCTTTCTGCATTGTTGCTTGGAGAGAGGGTTCGGGGTTGGCTCAGGTAGGGTTGCCATGGGTGGCTCTTGGAAAGGGGGCCTTACAGCACTAATGCCCAGAGACCCTGAGGTTTAGCTCTTGACTCCACAGGGGCTCACTGCAAACAGAGTGCTGAGTATGTCCCAGGGCCCGTTCTCAAAAAGCAAGTTGAAGATTTAGCAGCTATGTGGCAAGATTTTACAAACTGGACAAGTCCATCCCCAACCACTTTCTTTTTTCTTTCCTGCTTCTCGAAGGTGTCCAAAGCCCCAGAGGAAAAGTACAGCCATCTGTGGCCATTTGTCCCCATTTTTTCCCCCAGGCAATCTCTCCCTTCTCCCAGAAGCCTCTCTGGTTCCCTGCATGATGCCTTCATAGCCGACCTGCCTATTACCACCCAAATAAGGTAACAGATGGAAGTACAACTGAGGTGAATTCTTTTCTCTTCAATGAGCCATAGACCTTGTTCCATTAAAAACAAGACCCTACTCTGAACCATTGCAGAAACTTTTCTTTTCTGTGTTTAAAAAGAAACGTCAGTAGCTGTGAGGAGGTGGGGCAGGCAGGGCTTTCTGATATTGTTCTTAATTATTTTTTTCTTCAAGCTCTCTCTACCTCTGCTTCTCGCTGAGGCAGAAACGGTGACATGCCATAAAATAACCCTCTCGCAAAGTATATTTGGCCTGACAGGAAACAGGAAATTCCAGAAAAGATCACAAGAAAAGCTGTAATCATAAGATTTCTAGCCTAATTCTTTTGACGTCAGCAGTTGAGATAAGTCAGATAAGCAATCACAAGCATCCGTGAGCTACAAAGTGCCAATCCAAATACCCAAAGTGCATCTTCAATTCCAAATTCTTGCATTGTTATGTAGCTCTCCTCCCTTCCCCCCCAAGAAGCATATCCTGAAATTTTGAATTATGGATTTAGTGTCAACATTAAGGTATTCAAAGACATTACACAGAGCTTCTAAATTGGCCCCATAGCCAATTGAGGTTGCTTGGTGCATTAGGAAGCTTGGATGAAGCTGACTGTTCCTAAGACAGAAAAAGATGAAGTCTGGTTCATCTCAAATGGATTTTGCTTCCTAGAGTTTAACTTTTCCAATATTGGCAACTAAGCTATGGCTGTGTAATGTCTTTGATAATTCACTAAAAGATGCATTTGTTTCCCAAAGTGTTCAGTAACTCCAATCATCATTATTATCACCCTTTCTTTCCTCTCCATTTTGCACCAAGGTGAAATGCTTACGGCTTGGTTAGATATGAACATGCGGGGTACACTCCTCTCTCAGGGGGTTTCAGAACTTCTGAACCAGCATGTGGAGCTCAGTGTTATGTAATCAGCAGAGCACATGTATGGGCTGTCTAGAGAATGAGGTAAGAGCTTAAATCAAGATTTAAATAGACATTACATTACGTATAAATTAAAAATAAAAAAGGTTGAGGATAAGAACTTATTTCAACACCACCTACCTATTTCCAAAAAAGACGCATGCCCTTATAAGATGCTTACAATAAAATACACTCATAAAAAGATACAAAACCATTCTGTCAGAATGACAGACAAAAACCATGCAGTGAAGTAGGAAGGACAGAGACAGTTAGGAGAAGCAGCTGAGCCGAACTGAGATCTGAACTTCCCAGCAGACAAGACAAAGGGGAAACAGAATGGGCTACAGCCCACATCAACTCCAGGAAGACTGGCCAGGAAGGAGGCAGTTTCCCGGCCTGGGCACGGGAGCCACGTCTGATGAGGGGTATTGGGTGGGCTCGTGGAGGGCGCCCCCGGGAGGACGCTCAGCAGATACGCAGAGATGCGCCTCGCAGGGAGAGTGTTACAGACGCGCTCGCCGCAAGGCCCTTGCACAGGCCGCCGCGGGCCAGGGGAAGCCTGAAGCTGTCTGACGGCATAAGGGGTCAGGATCACGTGGGCCATCGTGGGGCCTGAGAATGTCGGCCGCCGAGGGAGATGCAAGCCGCCCTTGTGAGACTAAGAAGTTAGGCTGCTGCCACCTGCAACGCCTGCCTCAAATAGTTCAGCTACTAATCCAGCTAAAATCTTTAAAATGGAAGGAGAGAACATTAAGAGGCAAAGGTGTCCTCTCAGACAGTGGAAATGTCTTTGAATTTGCCTTTAGTCTGGGCTCTAATTATATGCACATGGGCAAGGTGTTCTAATTAGTTCCTAAGTGAGTCTTGACTCTACCTGGCTCTCTACTGGAGACTCTTGACCATGAGTACCAGGTAGAGTACTCAGACTAAGTACTAGACTGAGTAGTTAGTACTAGACTAAGGCCTTCCCCCATTGGTCATCCCTTTATGTATGCACACACATGAGCACGCAAAAGTTACATGCTTATTAGAAATTCAGAGTAAACGCCTGAATGTATTTTTCAGATTATTTGAACCCGTTTCCCACATTCCACCAAACATTCTGCTCAGTGAAACCCCTTTTAATGTTTTCCAAGGATTCAGAAAAAATGAGAAAGAATATATGTCTGGATTAAAAATGAGTATTACATTCAGGGAAACACCATATGTATGATAACAGTGGATTTATTCCTATTCAGTTCGAAGTGCCAAGCAGCTGGGTGTGACATTACATGTATCAAGAGCAGAGGGCGGCCCAGGCAGTTTGCACGGTTGCATCCAATAAACTTATGGAGGAGGTTACTAGGTCGGCTTCAGGTGGGTCTTTCCTAAAGGGAGACATTAATGGTAGAAAGCAAACAAGGCTCCTGTTTGTCCACATAAAATATACTGGACAAATGCCTTGCCAGATAAGAAAGGGGAAAGTGGAAGGCAAAACGGTGGGAAGAATTACAATTGGGCAGAGTGACTTCTGCTTTCTAACGAGGCCAAAAAGAGAACAGTGGAGATCAAAAAGGGAAAAGGAGGCTGGAGCCAGCTAAGGCCAAAGGTGGCACTGAAGCTGGTGGGAAGGATAGAAAGAGGAGAAGGGTAGGGCTGACGTTTCTGTATTTCTTAACTTCTTAGAACTGAGTTGCTCTTACCCCCAACAGCTCACCAAGCTTAGGGTGTGCCATTAACTATCAACAGTTGCTATAATTTAGATCATGTATTTCCCACCCTAACCAAACTTAATAACCTTGCCCTGTAGTTGGAAACTAACCTTGAATTAAGGGCCAACTGAAACGAGACGCATGCAGGCAAGATGTGCCTGCACCCTTACTGTTGTAAGAATGCTTTGTCGTTGTGTGTTGCCCTGCAAAGCTGAAATGTTGGAGGAAATAAGGAGCTTCTGCATTTTTCAGAAAGCCTTAAATTCTGAATTTCTTTGGAAATAGACTCCTTGTTGACAGGGTTTGGGATTCTGTTTATGTTCTTTTTTTTTAATCTTATGACAAATTAAAAACCTCCTACTCCCTCCCCTTTTGGCCCTATCATTGGAGATATCTCTCTTTAATTCATTATCACAGTTAAAGATGGGCTGTGGAGCCAGAAGGACTTGCATCTTTACTATACTCTTTGGATCTCTGTTTTCTCATCTGTAAAATGGGAATAACAATAGTAACTGCATTATTGCAGATTCTATCAGACAATCTGTCTACAGGGCCCGCCACACTGCTGGAAGCACCCTCCACCAGTGCCGCTGATTATTCCAAATAATCACCCAGAAATATTAAGCTGCATTTTGAGTTTATCCATGAATGGCAGAGGGCACTTGGTCAATTCACATTTCCCCAACTAAGGCTCATTACTTTGAGTCATAAATAAGGTGGGAAGAAAAGTCATAGGACAGAATTTGTTGTCAACTAAATACTGAGTTAAAATAAATTAAAACATGAGAGGCTTCTGTTCTCATTTTGAGTGGTCAATTGTTTGTGGTATGAATGGCCACTTAAAGTCAAAACCTATTTAATCACAATTTTTTTTTTACTTGAATCTATTCTCTAGATTACCATTTTGTTGGGACAATATCCACTTAAGACTTATTGCAAAAAGTGAATTCATAACATGCTGCCATTAGAATTCTAGCTACAGCTTTTCAGGAATCAAGATTGATCATTCTTGATAAAGAGCAGAACTTTCCAAAGCACCACAGGGGGCCAACTCTTCAGAGACCAGGGAATCTGTAAGGAAATCGACATCATAGCTCATTTCCTAACTAAACTGTCAGGGGTCAATGTCTTCCATTTGGGTTTAAGAAAAACCATTAGAATTCCTCATGAGATTCCAGAGTTTGCATGATCTTCAAATGGGGATGAAGGACACCCTGAAAATATGCAACATCTGCTCACCCAGAAATAAGGATACCCCGAAAATATGCAACATCTGCTCACCCAGAAATGTCCAATGAAAGCTGAAAGTATTCAGAACTTATCAGCCGGTTAGTTAGATAAAGGCCGTGTCCAGCCCACCTCCGAGGGGCTGCTTCCTGGGAATTCAGCAGCAAGGTATAAATAACAACTAAAGGGAATTAAGAAAAGAATATCTGGTTAATTGTTTTTAAGGGAAGAAGACTAGTGAAAATTATCCCAGCTCAGAATGCACTACTCATTAGCAGCTCTAGATTATGATATTCCAAAGCTTAAAGCAAAGGCATATTCAGGAAATTGGTATGGGTTGGTGTCCTCCTAAGCTGTAAAATACATGGAGATGGGAAAGACGAAAGGAAGAAGAAGAGAGAGACAGGATTTTGTTAGGTGGCTTTATACAGAATTCAAGGAAAAACATACTATACCAGGTCCATTTACTCTAAGTGGCTACTACACCAAAAAGAATTGAAAAGGAAACTGGTTGGATACAAAGTAATTCATTTAAGGAATAGTTTAATAGGAAGTAAGGCTGTTAGGTTCTGCTATGAAAATATCAGAAATAAGATTGGGAAGTCAGCAACCTAAATATCCATTATCCACTTTTTAGACGCTTGAGTTAAGCATGGGCCCCTCTTGGCACGCACAGGGCTGACAGGTCATGGTGACCTGTGCTTGGGACTGGGTGAGGGTTGGGGATCATCTAGCAGCAGCATCTGTACAGGATAGGAGTTAAAATGACTCGTTTCCGAGGCAGAGAGAAGCTGGAAGAATGAATGCAAACTTCATCCCCAGCTCCAATTCCCCAACATTTCCTTGGTGCAATTACACAGAATTAATCAAATCCCTGGACAGAGACTCAAAAAGCACCTTCCTACTTGCTATGCAGATGTAAACTTTGCTTCTCTCTCTGCACCAACAGGCGGCCAAATTGCAGCCCGTAGAGGGCTGAGCTGATGTGGAGTCTCTCCAGGAAGGCACATTTGCTTGAAACAGACCCCACATTTGACTTAAGCTCAGAATGACAACTTTGGCAAGGGGCGGGGTGGGGGG